>JALMGJ010000005.1:91666201-91768701 GCA_023362775.1 Charina bottae | reverse complement strand
GCAGTCGCTGCCTCCGGGTCGCGGGGATTCTGGCATGGGCACCCGCCGGATATGGGGAGAGAGGCCGGGAACGGACGGATGTGGCGGTAGGCGCAGGAGCGGGACTCCTCGCCTCGCCCCTGCGCGACCGCCCGGCTTTGCCTGGCCTCAATGCCCGAACGTGGCGAGGGAGAAGGGAAGAGGCTCAGGAGCGCCCAAGTGCCAGACGGGCAGCTTCGCCCGCGCGCCTCGCCCAGACATGCCGCCAGCAGCAGCTCCCAAGGCACGCCGGTCCCTCCTCCGTCGAAGGGAGCGGCAGAGAGGGTGGCCCCGGCCTTGGAGAGCTGGGGTGCAGGGGGACGGGAGTGTCGCCGGCAGCCCGCGAGGACCGGCCATGGAAGGTGAGCGAGGACCGGGGTGGCCGGCCAAGCGCAGCGCAGCCCTTCCACGCGATTGGATCCCGCCCCCAAACCCCGCCCCTTCCACGCGATTGGATCCCGCCCCCAAACCCCGCCCCCTTCCACGCGATTGGCTCCTGCCCGCAAACCTCGCCCCCTTCCACACGATTGGCCCCCGCCCGCAAACCCCGCCCCCTGGCTCTCGAGCACTTAAAAATGTGCACGAGCATACCAAAATGGCTCTCGGCTCAAAAAGTTTGCCGACCCTTGCTCTAGGGAATCAGCCATCCCCAGGCTTGACCACTTTCCTTTTTGCCCCAGGCGAGATCACAGAGCCAAGTTTTTAATTTTTTTCTGAAGTCAAGGAGTGAAGGGGCCTGTCTTATCCCTGGTGGGAAGATGTTCCATAGGGCAGGTGCTACTGCAGAGAAGTCTTGCCTCCGGGACCCTGCTAGATGGAATTCTTTCATAGAGGGGGTCCACAGCATGCCCTCTCTGCAAGATCAGGTGGGACGGGATGATGTAATGGGGATGAGGCGGTCCCTCAGATAAGCTGGTCCCGTGCCATGTAGGGCTTTGAAGGTGATAACCAACACCTTGAATTGGACCCGGAAGCAAACTGGTACCCAATGCAGCTCATGGAGCAGAGGTGTTATGTGTGACTATCTTGGTGCACCTAAAACTGCCCGTGCAGCTGCATTCTGTACCAGCTGTAGCCTCCGGATATTCTTCAAGGATATTCATGTAGAGTGCATTACAGTAGTCTATATGGGAGACAACCAGGGCATGAGTGACCATTCGAAGGGCCTCTCAGTCAAGGAAAGGGTGTAACTGGCGCATAACATGAAGTTGAGCAAAGGCCCTCCTGGCCACAACTGCCACCTGCTCTTCCCTCCCTCCCTCCCTCCCTCCCTCCTTCCTTCCACACTTTAGTGTGTTGCAACACACAGTTTAGTGTGTCGCGAAGCGGTGGCACGGGGGGGGCGCGCGGCGGCGGCAGTGTGTACAGCGGCGGCGACAGCGGTGAGCTATTAGTGCTTCTGTGTTTTAGCGAGGCTGCCGCCGCTGCTACCATGCACGCCGCCCCAGCCGTGCGCCCCCCCGTGCCAACGGCGGCACTTTGGAAAGCACTGTTCTAATGTATAGCAAATAGAATAACTTCTAAAAACCATAATTATTCATGCTCTAGGTGGCAATGGATTTGGATTATTTTAAAAAGATGTAGGGAAGGGAGTCTCTACTGAATTCTGTAGGATTTGGCTCCCTACTGATAACAAAACCCAGAATCTGAATAGTATATTTTAGATAACATGGAATACATTTTGCATCTTAACCTGCTCTAACATCCCCCAAGCACATTTTTGTGACTGGCATCAAGAGAATAGATTAGTAAACCACTCTGCATTATCTCTGACATTTAAATGTTACCTTCACTCAGAGATGTTTGCTAAATTGCTAAAACCTTGTTGCTCTGTTTCTCTTTCTTTTTAAAAAATGATAACATCTCCTTTAAGTTGAACTCGGCACCAGGACCAGGAGTCTTGGTGATTTCATAGACATATCAATGTAAATTTCTTGTCCACTACATGGAAATAGTTTGCTGTTGCCTTCCTCGATGGATTTCCCCCCCCCCCCCCGCAAACTTTCCAGTCCAGCCAGGATATTTTTATGGTCTCTTATCCAAGTACTAACAAGGTCTGATTCTTCATAACTTTTCAAAATCAACCAAGATTGGGTGAGTATTGTTAGTTGCTTCAAGTCAGAAGTTTGTTGCTGCAGTTTTCTGTACACTTCTGCCATTTAAATGATTGGTTAGAGCTGCAGCAATTGAGCTAAATAAATATACACCATTACATTTTGACATTTAGTTTGGAAGTAACTGAATTTATTTCTCAATTCCATTTTGCTCAGTGGGCAACAGAATCTTCCCTCCCTCCCTCCCTCCCTCCCTCCCTCCCTCCCTCCCTCCCTCCCTCCCTCCCTCCTTCCTTCCTTCCTTCCTTCCTTCCTTCCTTCCTTCCTTCCTTCCTGTTTCTCCTCCCTCCCTTCCTTTTTTCTTACTTTCTCTCTCTTTCATTATCTCACTCTCTCTTTCTTCCTCCCTCCCTCTCTCCCTCCCTCATTTTGACTGTTTGTACAATTCAAAAAGTTCATTTCCTATTATTCTGTCACTTAATCTTCTCTCTCTCTCATTCTCCAAACAATTCAATCCAGTCAAATACACTTCAGAACAGGAAATATTTCAAATGGCATGAAAATATTAGAAATCCCCAAACTCACATTCATAGAAGCCAACCAACCCTTTACACAAATTTTTGAACATCAGCTGCTGGACACTACTAACAAAATTGGGATTCATTATAGAAAAGGAAAGTCTTTCACCTTTTCCTTTCTACCACAGTCCAGATGAAAATTACCCATCTGCTATTTCCATCACCTGAAGAATTTACTTCCAGTTACAAATATGAGGAACAACTTTCCCAAGCACCATAGTAAATATTTGTAGGAAATCAATATATATTTATAAAAGTGACATTTTCTACTAGAAATTCTTATTTTTATTACAAACCCCATTTCAGGATAAATGAGGGCAGTCAAGTCAAATTATAGCCAATAAGACTTACGTCATTGGCCAAGCAAGTGTATCTTGTATACTAACAGGTTACCAATGTTAGTTCATCCCTGGGAAATTAAATCATCCAAACTGTGGTCACTATACAGGGCAATATAATTTCCTTGATTTTAGAAGCAAAGGTAGAAGGAGCTTTCGACTGATGCAAAAACCATTTCAGTTTACTGCTCTGTAATTAAATCAAGCAAAATGGTACTATTCAGGAGACAATGAATTCAATCAAATTATTTTTGACACATGTTCTTTCCTGTTATTTGCTCTCCTGAAAAGCTGGTCATTCACAGATTGCCTAATGGATATGATGACAAATTGTCCCCTGGGGAATAAAATAATCACTTCCATTATATTTCTGCAGGTCTAAGGGGCGTTTTCAAACTTGTATAGGGAACATCATTCTGCTCTCCAGCCTCAATGGTGGGGGGCGGGGTGGGGGTGGGGGTTACCAGCTTGCCAGCCCTTATGCTTTTAATATGAGTTGGAAAGATCAGGAGATTAAATATCACTTAGCATGGAGATAAATGTTGTGATTCATGTTTGCTGCTGAAACAGATGGCCCCATCTAACTGGACTTGGTAAATCTAGAAAAAATAAGCAGAGTCAGACCTAGTTGGTAGAACAAGAGACCACCAGGGAATTCTAAGTTTGTAGATTTTTTTTGCTGTTGTTGTTCAGTCGTTTAGTCGTGTCCGACTCTTCGTGACCTCATGGACCATAGCACGCCAGGCCTTCCTGTGCTCCACTGTCTCTCAGAGTTTACTCAAATTCATGTTCATTACATCGGTGATGCTATCTAACCATCTCATCCTCTGCCGTCCCCTTCTCCTTTTGCCTTCAGTCTTTCCCAGCATCAGGGTCTTTTCCAGTGAGTCCTCTAGATATGCAAAAAAGGAGGAGGGAGGGAGGGAGGGAGGGAGGGAGGGAGGGAGGGAGGGAGGGAGGGAGGAAGGAAGGAAGGAAGGAAGGAAGGAAGGAAGGAAGGAAGGAAGGAAGGAAGGAATCACTGAGAAAAAGGTTGTGGCTGCCAAGAAAACTAACAGTCATAGTAGGAAGAGTTTTAAACTGAGATAAGGAGACTGTCATCAAGACTTTAAAATGTTGAACATAAACCTGAAAGAGCCAGCTCACTTTAAGAACCTTTTTGTGGTTACCTTTACATACCTAGACAAAAATATTGCTACACTATTAATAGAGGCCAGGTATGTTTTGTGCATTGAACTAAGGGATTTGGGACTTTTTGCAAGCCTATCTACTGCAAAGACCAATTTAATTTGTTATGCTGCATCGACAGTATGTAGAAAGGAAATAGATGGAGAGCAAAAATGTTTTGCAGAGGCAGAATTATATTTCAGTTTTGAAAGAACTACTTTTCCTTTTCTTTTTTTAAAAACTAGAAACACCTATTAGAGTTAATGAAAGAACAGGGTGCTTAATCCAGACATTTGTGATCACTCCCAGAATTAAGCTAAGAATTCCTTTCACATACCAAACATCTACTCCTGGATTCTCCTTCCCATCCCAAGTTTTTTTTTCCAGCAGTTCAGGGAATGGTAGAGAAAACTGAATAGGGTAACAGGACTGAGCAGCTAGGAGAGAAGAAGAAGGATTCTTAAACCTGGAATTGAGAGTTCAACTTGTTCATGTGCCAGTCCTCCAAAGGACATGGGACACATGCTTCAGCCTGAGCTCTGAATGCTATTTCCTTAAAAATATCTTCTTTTTTTTGCTGTTCTTATTTTGTTTTCTGTCTTTTTTTAGATGACTGTGTTGGACGAAGTCATTTTTGCTTGTGGGGATGCTACTACTTATATAAGGAAAGGGGGTGGGTGGAATTTCTATTGGTAAGGTGAAACTGACTAGAACAGCTTCCTGATCAGATTGGGTTGAGAAATTGAGTAGAGAAAAGATAGGCACCAAGGCAACAATAGGGAATTAGAAGAAGCAACCTGATTTGTTTTGGTTATATTTGCAGACAGAAAATTAGATTAAAAGCAACAATAATGAGCATGAATGGAAGCAAATGGCAGTGCTGCTGGCTATCAAAAGCATGCTTCTGTTGTTTTTCCGGCAATTATGAGATGCATGTCTTATGCTCATAGTACAAACCAACAAATATTACAATGTCTTGTTTGAGGTGTGCCTATGAACAACTATCACCAACGTAGGATCTCTTGTATGAATGGGGTTCTAGGTGGAACCTGCCCAAAATTGATATACAAGAAAAAATATTTAAACTAGTGGCTGACTTGTGTTTTAAGTTTCTATGAACTGAAATGCTAAGCCAATGAAAACGACAAGTTGAAAAATGCCAGGTATAAATTGTTGCAATCTTAAAAGTTTCATAAGGTCAGTATTTCTGATTGTACATCCCACTGAATGTTCTGGTTCAAAATAAATGTGTCTCTTAAAGGACAGCAGAACCAATCCTGCCACGACATTAAGCAGAAAGAGGGGCATAGCCCCTATAAATTGTTCCATTGATTGTTTCCCATAGAACTAAGTGGATGTGATTCATTCTATTGCGTTACTCACCATGCTGATTCTCCAAATTCTTCTGGAGCTGCAGTGGATCTCAGAATGCAGTACATAAGCAGACCCATGGCCATCTCTAGGGATCACTGCAATACATACTGCACCTGAAATATATACAGGCTCTGCTTCATGCATATCCTGTCCATCATATGACCAATAAATAAAATTCTGGGGTGACATGGTCTCATATTGAAAGCTAATCACAGCCGGAACATATCCAGTTTGGGGAAGGCTGTTCTATGTTCTCATAGCTAAGCTTTGTTCTAAATCAGAAACTCCCCGGTTGACACTTTTACCCCAGCTCTCACAGAAACAGTTAGTGGTGTTATTATAGAAGCATGTTTACAAAACTGGGATCAAATCATGAATGTTTGCATTTCCTGGAGAAGAATGAAGATCAGCAATTAAAATGCAGGCCAGATGGTCTTGGCCAATGAGAAAAGCCTCATTCATTTGCATTAGTCAACTTGTACCTAATCTGTCCTCAAATGTAATAAGAATAAATATCTTCCAGTAGAAAAGAATAATCCGCAATTTCTTTCTTTTTATATTTCCCCCTGAGAATGTTAGCCTGCCTGTAAATCAGCATAGCAGTTAGTAGAACCCACTCCAGTTTTTCTGACCCACAAACTAATGAAAGCATAGAATTGGTTTGGCATAAGCTGCACCCTGATTTTAAAACCAACAAATATCTTTCTGTTGATATCTGGTGCAAGACTACTTTTCATAAGTCCCAAACCCAAGGAAATCGAGTGGCATTGACTCTTTATCTCCATCCCAGAGGATGAGAGAACCGCACTGCAGGGTCCTACATAACCCATTGCAGATGCTGGAATTAAACTTTGACACTGCTGTGAAGGCCATCAAATCATATGGACAATGACTTCATCCACCTTCAGCTGGGCACCTAACATTGTGTTTTCTTTGTAAACAACACTAACACTTAGGGGTAGTCTTATCCAACCAAGTAAATGATAAAACAGAATAGCCAGGAGAGACTGTCTTTTTTCCTTCCAGCAGATTACAGTTCCAAGAGTTTTAACCACTCACTTATTTCCACTGCTTGCTACTGTTTCCTAAATCACATTAACCAATGCCATCACAAGAAGGATGCAAATGAAGCTCCCTTCTCACCACAACCAACCTAAACACTCTATCCTCCTCCCTCCCACCAATTATTTCATGATTATTTCATGATTCATGATTTCATATGTCTGTGCTTTTTATATCTTTAAATTTGTTTATCTGGATTGGAATCCAAATTGTATTAAACCCAAATTGTAATAAAATCTAATCTTTCTCCGTTTTGCCACAACAAAGCCCTGTGAAGGAGAGGGAGATGATTGTTTTTCCACTTCCTTTTTTGATTTGAAAATTGGGCATTAAGTTTGCTGTCATTTATTTGCCAAATAATTTGTGCTTCTCTTTTTATAGTAATATGTGTTGCTGTGGCAACTCCTCAGTTGATTCCCATTTGCTTCTACAGCTATGTCCAGACAATTTGGCAGTTATGAACACTTATAGTTGTTAATCACCTTAAGTAATTCAATGTTCTGTGTTTCTTAATACAGAAATGGCACTTGTGAAGGTTGGAAAGGTTTACAAAAGGGCAATGCATCTATATTTATTTAAACAATGCCAAATTGTTTAGAGGGCTAGAAATTCACACATCTTTTCCAACAGCTGAAGATAGAATAAAGGGCTGGGGTGGGGAATAAAGCCTTGTTCATGTAGGGAATCACTTTTTATTCCATTGAAATCCCAGAATTTATGGGATAATTCCAAGAAGTAAAATCTCAGCTCCTGATAACTTCATGGACACATACATACAATAAGGAAATGTCATTCCCTTTTTGTTATTTACTTACTTATTTGTTTGCTTCTTTATTTATGTTCTTATTTCAAAGTCCATTTTATCGTCTTGTGATTGTCTGACCATATCTGTCCAGTCTTAGCTTTCTGAGATCAGCCAAGGTGGATTCTGTCACCGAGCTGGTCTGTTCACAGAAAGGTATTCTTTCATAAGAGTGCTTTACATTAAAAAAAATTGAGAGGTCCCCCCGCCCCAGGAAAATACATCTGTGCTGGAGTTAGGATTCCTTCCTGGGTTGCAAAGCAACAGATATTTCCCCACAGAATTTTATTAACAAATGTGCCAAGATTGATGTGATGCTTTTAAAGCCCAATTAATGGATGTCTTGTGGCATCTTAAAATAGTGTGCATCTTCCCAAAAAGTCTTGAGAGTTGCTTTCAGTAATTGTTATTCTAATATCTGGGGGGGGGGAGAGTTATTAAGTGCATGGAGAATAATCCTTCTAATTATGTTCAATTAATTAAATATAATTATGTTTTAAATTAAATCAAACTCAGGTTTTGTTTACCCAAGTTTACAATCAGAACTACTCCTTTGTTCTGATTTTGAAGGCTTCATGGGCTAAAGTCCATTTGAAGGTACACATGAAATGTTGTTGCAGCAAGAATAAAGAGAAATGAAATATAATTAATATAAACTGTGATGATCATGTTAAAGTTTAACTTTAATAAAGCTGTAATTATGAGGAGAGAAATATTCTGCAACTGGATGACTTTTGAGATTTATTTTACCTTTTCTTAAGTTAATTTCCTAAGTGCCCTTTGTGTATGCTAAAATATAAACTAGATACTAAATTGCCTGTTGATGTATGTGCTTTAATATAGCACACAGACGAAATCCACCTATGGCAGTATCCTATGCATTTGTTCAACATTAATGCATCCTTTAAGGTTTTGCATCATTCTGTGACTTTTAATTTTACAACAAAAACATTTGCTTTCACAAGCAGCTTCCCCTAGTGTATGCATTATGTATATACTGCATGCATTTTGATATGCAACTAGGCCAATTACATGCATTTTGATATGCAACAAATTTTCAACCCAATTTTTCCGGTGCAGAATACCTCAAAATTGATGCCAGAAAACCTCTAAACTACAGGCTGCAACAGACTCTGATCCAGTGGATCCCACCCTTTTTTTTCTGAAAAGAAATATATGTTGGGTTTCTTTGAGTTCCTATTGTTGCGAATCATTGTACTTAATGAAGCTTTTCATTGTACTCCCATGTAAATCTACTCTAGGAAAAATCCCACTGAGTTCAATGGGGCTTTATCCCAAACAAAACAGCAAATTTAGTGGTTTGTATAAGGAGTCTTATATAAGCCCCTGCAGCTTCGCGGCGTCATGGCTGAGTCGGGGGGTCTGAATGGGAGGGGCCAGGTGGGTGCGCCTTCCAGAGGGCTGGACTGCAGGACCCATCCTCCCCGGAGGCTTTTGTTTTTAGGGGGCGTGGTGGCTCAGCGGGTAAGACGCCAGGCTTGTCGATCGGAAGATCGCAAGTTCAGAGGTTCGAATCCCTAGCCCTGCGTGACGGAGTGAGCTCCCGCACTCGCCCCAGCTCTTGCCCACCTAGCAATTCGAAAGCATGCAAATGCGAGTAGATGAATAGGTACCACTTTGGTGGGATGGTAACAGCGTTCCGCGTGCGTCATGCCGGCCACATGACCACGGAAGTGTCTTCAGACAGCGCTGGCTCTTCGGCTAACAAACGGAGATGAGCACCGGCCCCTAGAGTCGGACACGACTGCACAAATGTGCGGGGGGAACCTTTACCTTTATAAGGAGTCACTCCGTGAATGTTTAAAAAGGATTGGCTATCTACCTTTCTATAATGGAGATACAATACATTTAAAGGTACCTTAGTAGACATGATTTGCTCTTCTCCTCTGGACTATCAAAGTGGGAAAGATTAGATTAAAACATGTATAGCACTGTTAAGCTATATCTGAAATTTTGGAATGTATTTACTTATGAAGAAATTTGGATCTCACATGATTAGATTGTTGCCAAAAAACCCAGAGAAATGCTATTTTTTTTCTTGGGAAGATGTATACCAGATTCAAAAGGTTAGCTTTTTAATTGGCTTTTTTATCAGTCTAATGGAAGGGCTGGCAGTATGGTCAAAGTTTAATTTATTGTTTTAAAAATTAGGTATATTATTTTTAAACATATGTAATTGTTGAATTTTATTTAAATATGTGTATTTTCTCTCTCTGTGTAGTTTACACTTTGTATTTTTTTTTCCTTTCATTTTTATGCTTTGATATTGCATTAAAGTAAAACTGTAATGCTTTTAGAAATTAATAGTGGAACTGTGACATTTTCCTAATGTGTTGATTCAGGCCATAACATGGTAATTGGAAAATCCAAAATCTGAGGATAAAGTGGGATGAGGAAGAGCATTTTAGAATATTCTCTATAAAATGCACCAGACACACAAAGAGCTTGATTTGTGTTTGCAAAGGTCATATTCAGGTGATATTCAGCCTGCCTTTGAGGCATTTACAAGGAACTACAATACTACACTGTAAGTGACATACCCATTTTCAGGAGGTCAAATCAAATCAACCAGCCACCAACACAGCAGCTGCCTTTTTGTACATACGGACTGATGAATTTGGAGCCTACAGGCACAAAAGTAAGTTTAAAAGCTTGGATGCTTGGTTTAAATTGTTAGCAGCCAGCGATTTTCAGAGTCAGGAAGCTCACCTCTATATACACTCATGTATTGTAGATTCAGTAAATTCATATTGTGAGGTAGATGTTATCAAACTTCCAAAACTTCAATAATCATCTCTTGAGATACCTGAGAAGAATCCTTTTTTCTTTTCTTTTGTACAAACACATCTCATGAATCATCTACTCATAGCAATACTAGTGATATCACCACTGCTACAAAAGCAATAATAGTATCAATAGCAATATAGATATCATTATTAGCACAATAACAACAATAAAAGGAGGAGGACCAGGAACAGGAGGCATCAAAGGTGGAAATTATCTGTTTTCTAGGGGCCAATTCCATTTGGAAAAACATTCTTCTCTTGACTGATACGTGCTTTCACTGTTTTAGCATCCCCCCATCCAGTTGTTTTGAAAACAAAAGATTTGGAAGAAACGTGGACTATTTTCCTTGTTCAGTAAACATTTATTTCCATGCTTCCTTTTAATCCATACGTATGTACAACAAGACTTAATTTTACCCCTAAGACCTTGGTAGAGGGTTTAAGAACGAGTGGGGTCTTCTCACAAACATTTTGAAAAAGGTTAAAAATAGAGATAATTTTTCCTTACCTAGAGCAAAAGAATGAAATGACTAGGACTTACTAACACTGAGTACAGAACTGGGGTTGAGGGTGAACACACAGCTGAGAAGGAAGCAAAGCTTAGACCCATGAAGATGGTGATGGCGATGATAAAGACAACAGTACTAATTATCATATTATAGATCTGAACATTTGCTTCATATAAATTATTGTGCAATCTTTATTTAATTAGGTTAATGATATAAATTTATTATTCTCACATTGAGTGACCGAATAAAAAGGGATTTCTCCCCTTAAGATTTTCCAGGGAAACCGTTGCACAGAGAGCATCTAACCAGGGACTTCTTGATTTATAATGTCACTTCTTATATTGCCCTAAAATGCAATGTTTCTGCATAAATTCCAGTCGGCTTCCAGGTCCAATTCAAGGTGTCGGTTATCACCTTTAAAGCCCTACATGGCACGGGACCAGGTTACCCGAGGGACCGTCTCATCCCTATTACATCATCCCATCCCACCTGGTCATGCAGAGAGGGCATGCTACGGACTCCATCTGTAAAAGAATTCCATCTGGAGGGGGCTCGGAAGCGTGCCTTCTCTGCAGTAGCTCCTGCCCTATGGAACATTCTTCCCCCGGAGATAAGACAGTCCCCCTTGCTCCTGGACTTCTGGAAAAAACTTAAAACCTGGTTGTGTCAATATGCTTGGGGCGGGAAGGAGAAAGTACGGTCTTGGGGGTGGCTAGTGCCTTAGGGTGGCCATGGAGTGCCCGCCCCATGGACTTAAGAAGATTCTGCCATTTGGATTTTACTATATTTATTATATTTATAAATTGTTAATTAAGGTGTATTTTAGTCTATTTATAATTGTATTTTAGTGAATTATACTCTGTTGTAACCCGCCTCCTCCACCTCGGGGTAGATGGGCGGTGATAAATCTAATAAATAAATATAAATAAATAAATCATTTTTGCTTACCATGCACAAGATCCTTTTAAATTTGTGAATAATTCTCCCCCTGGGAACCACATTTTATTTTTATTTTTAGCTAGATAATGCTGGTCACTAATAGTGCTATCAGTCCCTTCCAGTTTCATCAGAAGAAGAAAGCAAATATTATGGCAAATGTTTTTCTTAATTTTGCTGATGGAGAGAAGTTTAATCTCAGGAGTCTACAATGTACACATTTTTTTCCTATGGTATACAATGACTGGGTAAACTCTTTATATGGGATCAACAGTCCGATATCTTAAATTACATCTGGAGAGCATATTGGCAATCTTAAACACATCTGATAAGAAATTGTAAGAATTTCATTAGTAGAACATTGAGTGGATAAATCCTCCAGTGTAACAAGAGTGGCTTCTTCCTTTTGCTCCATCAGTAGGTATTGATCCATCAGTTCTACGTTTCCCTGGGCTTGTGGAACACAGAGATTCATTGGCTGTGGAAAACAGCAAGCAGAGGGGTGTCTTTTTCAGCATTGGAAATTTAGCACCAAAGGATCCTTTACTTTGTCATAATGTTATCAACCCAAGGAGAAACTAAATTGGGCATGGAGAGAAAGAAAAGGAACCCTTCGTTGGATTATGTCGATGAAGATTCTCAGTCATCCAGGTGGAATTGTCTGTAGGTTGAGTCATGGCAACTGGATTTCTTTCTTTTGGTTGAAACGTTTCGCTGCTTATCCAAGTAGCTTCTTCAGTCTGGGCAAAAGTTGGTGAGGAGACCCCATATATGTCTTCCAGGGTGGCTGTATTGACCTTACACCTGATTGGCTAGTTAATTGGGCAATTGAGGTGTAGAAAGTCTTTGGGGTGTCTTACTCCTAAAACCTTAATTCATCCCCAAGTGGATGTTAAATGTGGCCTTGCTGGTGACTTGTGAAGTTGTCTTTCGAATTGCTAGGTTGGCAAGAGCTGGAGCTAGTGCGGGAGCTCACTCTGCACACAGGGCTAGGGATTCGAACCTCCGAACTTGCGATCTTCCGATCGACAAGCCTGGCGTCTTACCCGCTGAGCCACCACGCCCCAATCGCAGTGGCTCACTACCAAGAAGGTATAAGTGATCAAGCTGCTTGCAGGTGGCTAGGTTCCTCTATATAAAACAGAGCACAGAAGAAATGAAAGGCAGGAGGTGGACAGTTGTCTTCTTAAGCCTTTCTCTAGTATTTTGCCTCAGGTTTCTAGATGCCATACCAAGATCCCCAACTTTCCTAGTACAAACCAGGCTTCAGGTTCAAGCGTTTTAACAGGCCAAGGAAACAGGAAAGAAATTTAATTTCTAACACAGCCACGCTCAAGTTGCCTCCACCTCCGGTCTTCATCAACTATCCTGACAGTGGATAATTTATTTAGTTTTCATTGACTAAAGTCAAAGGCAAATCTTTCCTTTCTAGGCATCCTCATGCTTCAATATGCCTCACTCTATTCAAGTCATCTTAATTCAATCACTGTTATTCAAATCTCAGTCTAGTAATTAAGCAAATTACTTTAGATGGGAAAATCTGATAAAAAATCTACTCTCTAATCTCCAATAAAGCAAAATTTGATTAAAAACAAAGACAGGTCTCAGAACTCCTCACTGACTATGGAAATTAACATCTTGGCACCTTTCAATATAATGATGTTCCTGACTTCTTGAAAGACCTGTGTGCGCTTCCTCATAATATAATATTTTTCCCCTTCTGTGTTTCTGCTTAATTACTCCTTTGAAAGATCAAAACCATGTTTTATTAGTTTCATTTGGTGCCTGTGATGTGTAAAGGCACAAATGAATTATAAAACAAGCAGCTATGTGATAATGAAGACTTCAGCGCTTCAGAAACGGCTGTATTGTTGATAATGGCATTTTGCAATGGTTCTTTTGCATCTTGATAGGTAACAAAACCCTGTTCTAAGTCAAATTCATTGGGGGTAAGCAGCTATTTCATGATAGACACTGACAATTGTCCATAATATCCATAATCTCTAATTATTTCCATTAGTGTTCTGGGTTTGAGAGGGGAGAGGATATTTTCTACATTGCTAAAATATTCCCTAATTCTTAATTTTTTGGGGGTGGGATTCATCTTATCAGGGTCAAGGCCAAAAAGAGACAATGACAATAAACACATAATTAAATCTTGTGGAATAAATAAAATAAAATATAATTTAATTTAATTTAATTTAAATTAAGAATTAAATCTTGTGGAAAGAGAGCCAGTTTGGTCTAGTGGTTAAGGCAACGGGCTAGAAACCAGGAGTCTGTGAGTTCTAGTCCCGTTTTAGGCATGAAAGCCGGCTGGGTGACCTTGGGCAAGTCACTCTCTCTCAGCCCAACTCACCTCACAGGGTTGCTGTTGTGGGGAAAATAGGAGGAAGGAGTATTAGGTATGTTTTCCGCCTTGAGTTTTTGTAAAAATAATAAAGGTGGGATAAATAAATATTCTTTCCTGCTAAAGGGACTGGAATTCCTAGGATTCAAAGCTGAAATGTGATATGATACTGGAGCCACCTCAATTTAAATTAGAGTAGAAAATTCATTGTTTTTTTGTGAATGAATGTTCATAGGCTGTTGTGGGTCTTCCGGGCTGTGTGGCCGTGTTCTGGAAGTTGTGGTTCCTAACGTTTCGCCAGCATCTGTGGCCGGCATCTTCAGAGGGCAGGAGCACAGACAGAAGCACTCTTTCTGTGCTCAGGTAGAATTCTACCATTCTACCACTCTACCTGAGCACAGAAAGAGCGCTTCTGTCTGTGCTCCTGCCCTCTGAAGATGCCGGCCACAGATGCTGGCGAAACGTTAGGAACCACAACTTCCAGAACACGGCCACACAGCCCGGAAGACCCACAACAGCCATTGAACTCCGGCCGTGAAAGCCTTCGACAATACAATGTTCATAGGCCTTTCTCATCCCTGGATTTGCCTCAGATTAAAAAAAATGGGGGGGAGATGGGGGGAGTGAAAGAGAGAGAAAGAGAGAGGAAAGGGCTAACAATTGTCAGAATGTTTGTAGGATGTTATTTTTAACTTCTGCTTAGAAACAAGGGCATGGAAATGTTAGAGATCGGGTTTCAACCAAGCAGGTCTCACACAAGCTTGAAGGAGGAGGCAGCCTCTTCTGTAACCTAATCTTACTTGCTTTGTGTGGGAGGGGCTGAATCCCAGTTTCCTGTTTCCTGTTCCCTTCTCTTTCCTCTTTCTGCTCGAATCTCCTACCAAGGAGGATGGCAGCTATGGCTGCCCAAGTTTGCTCATGCTTCCATCCAGGAGGGCCACATTAGAAGCATGTGGTTCACATCAAAACCAATTGGTCACATGCATGGACCGTTTCTACTAAGGAACTCTGAGTTACAATAAAGTTGTAAATTCTTTTTTTATGTAACTTTACATTAACATGTGAAGTGTGTTTATTTTGTGTTTTGAACTGATTAAGCCTTGTGCAAGTTTATGGTAACACTTCTACTCTGCTATATACTAATAAGAAGCTGCGTGGAGTTCTGGTACTACCATCCCAGAATTCCTATGGGAAATTGGGAGTGTTGACTGTAGGCATGGGAATTGCTTTCTGAAGGCCCAAGTTTTCAAGAAAAAGGGCAGTTTGGATAATCCATCTTCAAGAAATCATAGTGGTAATGTGTTGCAGAAAATCTGGAAACAAAACTACTGAATAGTAGTTGTTAAAAACATACAGACATAAGAATAGCCCTACTGGATCAGTCCAAGCCCCATGTTTTGCAATAATGTATTTGCTGGACATTGTTTTGACATTGTAAATATTATTGATTCATATTGATTGCAATGTGTGATGTGTGAAGAAATGCTTTATTTGGCCTGTTCTAAATTTCTTCCAATAAGTTTTAGTGGATGACCCATAGTCCTTGTATTTTGACAGAGCAAAAATTTAAAAAAAAACACTGCTTTTCCCTGTCCCTTTCCCCTGTGCAATGCATGAGTTTCTATACCTTTTCTAAACATTTATCCTAGGAAGATGTATAAGCCTCATGATACTTTTGGTTGTCCTTGTCTGTCCGTTTCTCAACTGTGTTGCATCCTATTTCAAAGATGGTAATCAGAAGTACTGTATACACAATACAGTATGTCAGATGCAGATGTTCCCTATTTTTCTTATCCCTCAAGGCCTAGCTGACCTTTGCAAAAGAAGGCTGGTCAGAACCATTACCAGAATATGAAACAACCAGGGTGACATAAAACAGTCATGGTTGTAGAATATATTTGAAAAGTCTGTGGCAGAAAGACGTCTTGTAGCACTTGTTACTACAATACCAATTCACACTAGTTCTATAGTGCTATGTGGAATTTTCCACATAGTTGCATGGAACCCAGCTGAATGAGGATGCTAATAAGTATTTGATGCAGTTCCCATCTCCATCAAGCAACTATAATTTCTAAGTCACTCTTGTGTGAAGCTCACCTGGCTTTAACTAGGCAATGTACTGTAGATACTCTCTTACAGGTAGTCCTCTCTTAACAACCATTTGTTTAGTGATGGTTCGAACTTATGACAGTGTTGAAAAGACCAACTTATGACTGGTCCTCACACTTATGGCTGTTGCAGCATCCCTGCAGTCATGTGATCATGATTTGGGCGCTTGGCAACCAGTTTGTATTTATGACTGTTGCAGTGTCCCATGGTCACATGATCACCATTTTCGACCTTCCCGGCCAGCTTCTGGCAAGCAAAATCAATGGGGAACTGCATGATTCGCTTAATAGCCATGTGGTTTGCTTAAGGCCTGCGGTGATTCACTTAACAACTGATGCAAAAAAGGTTGTAAAATCTGATCGGATTCGCTTAATGACCGCTTTGCTTAGCAATAATTGGTTCTTTTGCATCTTAATTAACAAAATCCTGTTCTAAGTCAAATTCATTGGGGGTAAGCCGCTATTTCATGATGGGTACTGACAATTGTCCATAATATCCATAATCTCTAATTATTTCCCTTAGTATTCTGGGTTTGAGAGGAGAGAGGATATTTTCTATAGTGCTAAAATATTCCCTAAATTTTTGGTGGGGGGGAATTATTCTTATCAGAGTCAAGACCAAAAAGAGACAATGACAATAAAAACACAATTAAATCTTGTGGAATATTCTTTCCTGCTGAAGGGACTGGAATTATAACCCCTAGAAATTCTGATCTCGATTGTGGTTGTTAAGCGAGGACTACCTGTATTCTTGACATAAGAGCTCTGAAATAGCATTTGATAATCCATGTAGGGTTCTACAAAGAGAAGATAACTGCACTGAAGCCCGTCAACTAATAACTATGCTCAGCTACTTAATCTGCTTCTTTTAAAAATGTAGGGCACAACATATATTAGTAAGTTCACATTAAATTGTATGCTAAGTTATGGATCCAGAAATTCAAAATCCCTGTGCTTTAGTAAAATTCAGCCAGTAGTTTTAGAGAGGCTATTCAGAGTGTCTATCCCAGTAGTCCCAAAATTAACTATCCCAGAACTGGTACCTTCTACAGTATATATTGGACTTATCTATCCCCTGCCCCCCTTTCCCATACATGTATTAATTTCATGTATAACTACGTTTGGGGTATATTTTTGCATAGGAAAAGCTGAAATAATCAATAAAAAAATTAAATCATTTGTACAGGATGGTTCCCCCTCCCCCCCCCCGCTTTAATACCCTCAGTAAAGCATGCAAAACATTCAAAATTTTATAATGGGAAAAGGTTGGTTTAAATAAAAGAAAGGAAGAGAAAATTGCAGAAAAGTAGAGAATATGTGGAATCTCTTCTCTAAAAAAATCCCAAAATACTAGTTGTCTTCACTTTCATACTTCTCATTCTTCCAAAAGTAATGTTTACATTAGCATTGCATTTTATTTTATTTTCATTTTCAGAGTATGAAGGGGTTTTGTTGTTGTTGTTTGTTTTTTCCTGCCTATCCTATTTTCTGGTCACTACAGTTAGGAGAAAAATTCAAATAAATTGTAATGGGTTCAGGAGTGGGCAACAAAAGATAACAAGGGAGTAGAAATTGAGGATAGATGGAAAGAACCTGGTATATTTAACCTTGAGGAAAGAAGATTGAGGGGAGATATGATTACATTCTTCAAGTACCTAAAAATGGTCACACAGAAGAAAAGTCATGACAGAATAATGAGTATAAATAACAGGAAGACTGAATTCACTTGAGTATTGGGGAAAAAAAGTAGTAGGCTCAAACTTTCTATGATGAAGTGTATTCAAGCAGTGTCTGGATAGCCATCTGTCAAGGATAATTTATTTTGAATCTCTACACTGAGACAGGAAATATACCTGATGGCCTATACAACCCATCCCAATTTCACGATGTTACAAAATATTGATAATATCATCTTCATACTAGTCTCCAACAGTTTCTTTGTTTTCTGAAGAAATAATACCTCTCATACCGGCATGTATAAGCACTATGGCCTTCTTATCTAAAGAAAAGGAAATGCTTTACTATCTACAGCTTGGAAAGTCAAGTTATAGAGTCCTGCATTTTAAAAATTACATACTGGTTTCCTCAACTCTCTACAAATCAGAAGATCAAAGAAGCTCATGAAGTGTTGGCACTGCTTGTTAACATATGATCAATACCTGGTTTAGTGAATCTTGCTCTTTTAAGATCCAATAAATTCTTTGTAAAAATTGTGATTGTCAGGACCAGAACAAAATTAATATTTGAAAACCTGTCTAAAGTAGCAAGCTTTAAATGCATGTCTGTCTGTCTGTCTGTCTGTCTGTCTGTCTATCATCTATCTATCATCTATCTATTTAAATTAATCCTTCTTTGTCCCTTACTCTGCACTTACATTTTGGTTTTGTAAACTCAGGCATCCAGGACCTGTGAAATAGGAAACTATAACTTTAATATTAATTTACTAACTACAGTTCTCTATTCTGGAATTAACAATAATAATAAACTATGCTTCATAAACAGTGATATAAAGACAATGGAAGGAAGGAAGAGCTAAAGTCTAATTAATAAGCTGGGGTCCAAGAATCCAAACTGGGACTCTAAAGTATTTAGGGGATGATGCCAATGGACTTGTAATGGTGGAGCATATGGTAACAGTGAACATCGAGGTAGCATCAAAAATTGCCTCCTCCATAGTGAATCATCCCAGTCTAGGTCATTACATGTAGCAGAATATCATTCAAATCATTCGAATTTGATTGAGGGAGGAATAATTATTTTACAAGTGTCCTTACCCTCTAGCAGTCATTAGGAACATGGAACCTGAATAACTGTGCTGAAATGGCCTCCATCGGAGAGGCGCTAAGTGATTCTTACATATTTCAGCAACTATGGAATTAGATCCAGTTTCTAGTAAAGGACTGTACAGAAGGATTGTTTTTCCTGTTTGAAATTCGAGTGAAGGAAAATAATTGGGAGATCAGCTGGAAGCAACTGAAGAGAATTAGAGGTCCAGACAGACTTCAATTCTTAGATGAGTAATAGCTGGTTCAGAGAAAAATAAGCAATTAACATTTTCTGTGGTGTTGCCTGGGCTAGAAGTACCTTTGATTTCCATCCTGGAGGGACTCATAAGGGTGATCCACCCAATCAGGGATCAAGAAAGGAACTGTATAGCATCACTATAAGACAGCCTTTCTCAACCTTTTGACCATGGAGGAACCCTTGAAATATTTTTCAGGCCTCGGGAAATCCCTGCACATTCAGGCTCAAATATAGGGCAGAAATTACAAAATTATTATATTTGTTTCATGGGTAGGCCTGTAGAACATTAACAGTGTTCTTAAACTAAAAATAAAGAATGAAACTTACCTCTTTAATGTGGAGTTGCCCAAATTTGAAATACATTTTTAAATAAATTGTGATTTCCCAGGGAACCTCTAGTGACCTCTCGTGGAACCCAAGGGTGCCATGGAACCCTGGTTGAGAAACCCTGCTATAAGGAGTAGCAAAGCAGATCTGCTTGTTCATTTCTAATGCTTCTCCCCATGACATGAACTAAGAGATCAATATGGGGTCGAAGACTGTGGAAATAAAGATGCAAATGTTTTCCCAAGGAATATTGAAAAACTGTCAAAAAAGAAAGTTGTTTTTTTTTAAAAAAAAAACAAAAAACAATAACGGTTCTATACATATTTCCCAAAAGTGCAGGTTTGTTTGCTTCAGCCATCTAAATTAAGAGCTGCTTTTACCTCCATGAAGTCAAATAAACTCATTTTTTCCCTCTTTATTATGGAAGAGAAAATATAGAGAGACTTAAAACAGCAAAGGAAACACATGACTACTAAAGAAAAGCTATGTTGGAAAAAAACTGCAAAGTATATAGTATTCGGGAAGGGAAGCATGATGATTCCTATGCTTTAATAAAACCTTGCATTTGTCATTGAGAAAATGTCTTTATTTCTCTCTCTGTTTTAGCCTAGGCTTATCTTTCAGTCATTGCAAAATTGATGGATAAAGAGGGAATATTTTCAACTACATATTTCAGATCTTCAGACAGCTCAAGATGTTGCATTGTAAATATGCTTCTGTGTGCATGATGAAAAGTTGTGCTTGTCGGAATTTTTTTTTTTTTAAAAAAAGCACACAAACTTGTAGGAGTTTTAGAATATTTTCAGTTACAAATCCAAATAGGATTTACAATGTATCTTCCTAAACCATCTATCTCAAATTACTTTAGCCTCATTCCATTTACAGTAAATGAAATCCACAATTGCATTTTTTTCAAAAAAATCCGACCTGCAAGATTAAGTAGGAGGAATTCAAAGTCTATAAAATAGGATATTCATATGTACATTTGTCCATTTATCAGCGGCAGGGAGGAATAATGATGGCAGATGCACCATTCATGTTGCAAATGGCATTACTTGCTTATTTGGGTCAGATGTCAAGGTTTCATTACATAATTGTAATGAAATTGTTCTCTTTGGAAGATTAAGTGATGTTATTTACTTGATATTACAGCTTGCTGAAAATGCCTATACACTGAGTTAAACTTACTGTTCTACTAATTAGGAATAAGTGAGAATTTTGTTTGGTTTAAGTCTTCAGATTAAATTCCAGCCTTTCTTTATGAACAAGTTAGAATTGGGGGAGGGGTTGTCTATTTGTTTCTAAGTTCAATTGAGAGATGTTTCCAACTAAGCAGAAGGTTTCTGTGCTTTGCTTTTAAAATGCTGCTTTTGTATTCCTGCATCTTCACCCATGTTGATAGCACTAAGTAAGATTTGCCATCTGCAATGAAGATTGCAGAAGACACAACTTTTATAGCTACATTGCAAGCTGGCACAACAGGGTCCTCGTTTGTTGGAATGGCTGGACCTGCTGAATTTGGCTATGTGAAGACCTTTCCATATATGGATACTCCCTCAAGGGCACAACCACCTGCAATTTAATTGGAAACGCAACTGAAACATTGCCTATTTTATAGAAGGCACACTCATCAATACAAATAAAGTCTTTATCTATCAGCCTGTTCAATTGTTGGTCATTGGTTTTAATTCCACAGGGAAAATACTTAGAAATTTTTAAACATTAACCACCGTGGTGCTTTCTACAAATTAAATATCTAGTATCTTTCAAATCTCAGGGCTTTTCCTCACTTTCTGCTAACCAAAGCCCAAACAAGCCACAGCAATGATTTTGTTCTGCCATGTCTCCATGACATTGTGTCCATCTCATCTCCAGCCCATGAGTGAAACAGGCTTATGCGAGTTTGAGTTGTATTTGTGTTAAAATATTTCCCTTCTTATTTTGATGTGTTCAAGGTAGGATATGCAAGATATGTTATGCTTTGTAATTCATTCCCTTGGTAGGAAGTCAAGGGACTGTCAGTGACTTGAAACAGAGACAGTAGAATCAGGGTGGGAACTGGAAATGCAGACAGTAATGTCATGCCAGTGTAGATTCCTGATGATTGAAGAATGGGTAGAGAACACCTCATCTAAGCAGTCAGAAACAGCTCTTAGTCCTTCAATTAACCACAACTGAAATTTCTTGACTGAGGAACTGTATGTTTTCTTAAGAAAATTGTCTGCATCTGTTAAAAAAAGTTATTTGAATCACACACTATGGTCATGAATTCATAGTCTGATTTTCCAAAGAAAATATTTCACATTGATTTTTGGGGGGCTAGAGGACATCTATGCATCTGTCCTAGGGTTGTAGATTGCAAATAATTATTTTAGCAGGCTTTAGGCTAGATAGTCCAGGATATTGAGCTTCCTCATGATCCCACCTGAGCTCATTGTTAACTGAGGTTTATTCTTCCTGGTGCTTGACTGGATAATACAATTTCAAAAATTGAATTTCATAGGGCACAGCTTTCCAAACTGTGTGTCGCGACACAAAAGTGTGTCGCCTGCGGGGCTCAGGTGTGTCGTGTCAAAACCCGTAAGTGGGCCATCAGCGCTTACGGGTTTTCGCACGGCACACAAGGACACCGCCACCACTGCGGAGTGCAAAAATCCAAAATCGCCGCAGCGGTGGCAGTGCACAAAACCCGAAAGCGGCGGTGATGCTTCCAGGTTTTTGGGCGCCACCGCTGCTGCGGTGCTTCCAGGTTTTCTTGCGCGCCTCCATTGGTGTGTCGCCATGGGAAAGCTTTGGAAATCCCTGCCATGGGGGGAGGGTAAGGGGAAAGGGGAACATCCCAGGAATACCATCTGATTTCCATGCATTGCACTTCCAATCCCAGACCCCAAGGAAGTGAAGATGTCGGCAAGAAAAAATCGCCATCCATTTAATTAGTCAGTGGTATAGACCAATATACAATTGTAGCTGGCAATCCTCAGGCACCCTCAAAAGCTGTTTTGGAAGTCAGAGTAATAAGAAAGATAGGAGGAAAATTCAATTGTGCAAGAAAGATGGCTGTGACTTGCTGGATTTTGCCATTGGGATGTCATTTGAAGGGAGTGATTTGGACTTGGCCCCAACAAAGCATTTCCTAGGCTGAAAACATGGGATTGCTGTTTCTGATCATCCTGGTAACAACTTGTTCTTTCTGGAGTGGTCTGAAACATGGGTTTGACTCCTTTTTCTTTGAGGATTTAAATTCAACTTGTCTTTTAAACCAGTGATGCATCTTCCAGTTGGAATCAAATCCAAGAATATGTCACTCTGCCAAGGTGTCTTTGGCTGTGCTGCTATCACACCTTTCTAACATTTTTAGCTCATGAAAACTTTTGCCTGGAAGGCTTCCAAAATCTGTATTTAAAACAAAATGTTAAGGGTTTATAAAAAAGTTGATGCTTCACATTTGGTGGCAGCAAAATGTTTCCTTTCATTCCAGAAAAAGGGATCACTTCCCCAATAAGCCACAGTTTGCTTTACTGAATCACGGTTGACTGATCTACATAAATAACAATGACTAGAATCTCACAACATTCTAAACCTTAACCCTACCTCTAATCCTAAACCAAACAGGGAAGGTGAAGAAAAAAAAATCCAGACGAAAGCAACAGCAAACATTTCTGCACTGATGCCCAGAAAACTACAAAACTACCTGAACATCATCAGGACTAGAGGTAGCACCCAGGGGACCTTGGCTTATCTCAAAAAGGGTAACCAAGTCTTCCTCCTCCTCCTCCTCCTCCTCCTCCTCCTCCTCCTCCTCTTCCTCTTCCTCTTCCTTCTCCTCCTCCTCCTCCACCTCCTCCTGTTCCTTCTCCTCCTCCTTCTCCTCCTCCTCCTCCTCTTCCTCTTCCTCCTGCTCAAAAGTGAAAAAGATGCATAATTATTCAGTGCTAATGTAATGATAAACTGAGTGTTGAAAGTAGAATGAACATTAGAATAACAATATTGGTCTAATATGCTAGCCAGAATGCCTATTGATAAAAATGTGTACCCTGGAACCAGAGGTATAAGATATTTTTTCCCTAATGCACACATAGGCCACTGCTGCAATTATATATTAAATAATTATGTCTGTATGTATTTGAAAAACATTTCTCCCTAGTTTCTCTTGCAAAGCTTCATTGACAAGCAAGGTGATTTAAATTGCACTTCTGCAGGAATGTTCCAGCCTTAGGGGCAATGTAATCTTTATTAACATTTTTTTAATTAGCTTTTTTCCAATTAACTGGGTAGGAATATGAAAATTGAACTATTAAAATACAATCATTCAAATGGAACTTACTTACTTCAAAGTAAGTGTGCATAGGATTTGAGCCAAGCAGTACAACTCTGTGCTTGAAGACTTAGAAGTAAATCAATGGGATTTACTTCTGTAGGTATACTCCCAAATGAATACATATAGGACTGTAACTTTAATTTCAGAAACGAGAAGGAGGGAAAAGAACGAAAAGGAAAGGAAAAAGAGGAGGATGTTCCCCATCTATTAAACATTTTTTTCTTATCAGGGTAAATAATACAATTTTGTGGGGTTCCCATATGACTTGGAAGTCTCTTCTTTTTCCCAGCACTTAATAAGATATTTAGAATTATTTATTTATTTATTCATTTATTTATTCATTTATTTGTAAAATTTATATCACCGCCCATCTCCCTCCGCTGGAGGGACTCTGGGTGGTTTACAATAAAATAGTAAAAACAAAAACAAGTATACATAAAATCTAAAATAAAAATTATAAAACAAGATTAGAATCCAGAGGCAAAGGTAGTAAATTATACTTCTTTTTTAATTTGCATACATATATTGCCACTAAATTCCTTCAATGTTCACCACACAAAGACTTTTTAGAAAGGCAGATATTGAGTGCCGTATCTCTATTAATAGCAAATTTCAGGATATCTGACTATGTTCATTTGTTGGCAATGGGTGCTAGATTATGATATCTGTAGAGAAGCAGTAATATCACTGGGATTTCTACTCACCACAGGGGATTCTATCATTCAGAGCAAAGAAGTTGGAAAACTCACAGTGCAACATCTTAAATATAAATGCAGAAGAGTTTTGAAGCTTCAGAAAGAAACTAGTTAGAACTAATGTCTGTGAGTGTTAATGAATGTAGAGACGTACAACATAAATCTACTTTCAGTAAATAAAGTCACAATTAGCATTGTGGGGTACAAATAATGGTTTCAATTTTCCTGTTGTGTTTACAGCAGAGCTCAAAACAGTCTGATCCAGAATTTCCTTCCAAATCTCCACACTATTTCACTTTTCTTTTTGAAAATCTGAGTCAGATTAGAAAGGGCTAGACAGTAAACTTTTACAAGACTAATTCATCATTCTTCTGCACTCCTAAAGAAGAAAACAGGAAGTCAGGTTTATTTGTTCATCACATTTGTAAATGATTTTCCTTTCCATGTTGGTAATATCATATTGGTTTCACTGAGAGACAATGCCAGCTGAAAATGACCCAATGAACTCCTTGATTCACGTGGGAGTTGAGAACCAGAGTATTTCTTGGGGCACAGATGTCAGTAACGTCAGCAACCAACCGTCTTCCAGTGTCAAGGCCAAGAAGACAGGGCAACAAATGTGTTAAAGAACGGGAAGGGTTGGAGGACGAACAATAGGAATTAAATTACAGTAAGTATAAAAGAGAATTGTACTTTAAAATTGACAGCAAGCAATCAACTATTTTTTGTTCTACTATGCAAAAAAGGTTTATTTATTAGCTGTGTTCTATATCTGAGAATGTTGATCTGAATTTGAACCTACAGCCCACTCAAGCCATGCCAACCTGAGTATCCGGGAATTTCTGCTATGGTCTTGCCTGACAATGAGGACTGAACTATAATCTCTAATCTTTGCCCAAGAGAAGTCTTATCTATGGGACTCCATATTAAGCTCTTTTGTTATAAGCTATATTTTCTGTGGGGCAGAGCCATAAAATATAATGGAATTTTGGCATTCAGAAATATCCTTTATACATGTAGCATACTGTATGCTATCACACTATAAGGCAACCTTGAATAGTGTCCAGTTATTGAATAGTAGACAATTTAGCAGTCAATACTTGACAGTGGAGTAGCAGTAGTAGTCAATACTTGACACTGGAGCTTGGCAGGATTCAGTTCCAAAATGGTGCTTTGCAGTGGGGTGGTTGGTGGAGGGCACAAATTTAGCACCTGTCTCCCACTCTTGAAAGCATTTGCATCTTTTCCCAGATTTGCAGACAAGTGTTATATTCATGCTCCCATACAAACAGAGAGAAACATCCTTTTGGGGTCTCCAAAAAGCTGCACAGCTTGATTTGACAGTTTTTGCTATGTAGCTGCCAATTGTTTCACAGTCAGAGCCAATCTACAGTTTTGTTGTTTATTCGTTCAGTCGCTTCCGACTCTTCGTGACTTCATGGACCAGCCCACGCCAGAGCTTCCTGTCGGCTGTCACCATCCCCAGCTCCCCCATGGTTGAGTCTGTCACCTCCAGAATATCATCCATCCATCTTGCCCTTGGTCGGCCCCTCTTCCTTTTGCCTTCCACTTTCCCTAGCATCAGCTTCTTCTCCAGGGTATCCTGTCTTCTCATTATGTGGCCAAAGTACTTCAGTTTTGCCTTTAATATCATTCCCTCAAGTGAGCAGTCTGGCTTTATTTCCTGGAGTATGGACTGGTTTGATCTTCTTGCAGTCCAAGGCACTCTCAGAATTTTCCTCCAACACCACAGTTCAAAAGCATCTATCTTCCTTCGCTCAGCCTTCCTTATGGTCCAGCTCTCACAGCCATAGGTTACTACAGGGAATACCATTGCTTTAACTACAGTATGCGGACCTTTGTTGTCAGTGTGATGTCTCTGCTCTTAACTATTTTATCAAGATTTGCCATTGCTCTCCTCCCAAGAAGTAGACGTCTTCTTATTTCCTGGCTGCAGTCAGCATCTGCAGTAATCTTTGCGCCTAGAAATACAAAGTCTGTCACTGTGGCTTGAATCATGTCAACTGGATTTCTATTTTCTTAGTGGAAACGTTTCACTCCTTATCCAAGGAGCTTCTTCAGTCTGAGTAAAGTTAGTAAGGGAATCCTTAAATATGTTTCTAGGCTGGCTGTGTGACCTTGCACCTGGGGCTAGGTCATGGTTATTTTTGAGATGTTTGTTTCTAAGTCCCTTTATCATCTAAAGGAGGATCGTTAAGATTACCCTGCTGCTGTTGAGCTTGTGAAATGGTCTTAATCTTCCTAGGCACAGAAGACAAAGCAGGAAGGAAGATAGGGGAAAGGTTATGCCTGAGACCCCCACCTCTATTCAAGGAAGGATTTTCCAAGTTGGCATGAATGGATTCCTTGACCCCTCTCTCAAACCACCTATCTTCTCTGTCTAAAATGTGAACATTAATGTCCTCAAATGAGTGTCCTTTTTCCTTTAGATGAAGATAAACTGCTGACTCTGGTCCTGTGGTGTTACTTCTCCTGTGTTGGGCCATCCTCCTGTACAAAGGTTGTTTGGTTTCTCCAATGTAGAGTTCAGAGCACTCTACATTGGAGAAACCAAACAACCTTTGTACAGGAGGATGGCCCAACACAGGAGAAGTAACACCACAGGACCAGAGTCAGCAGTTTATCTTCATCTAAAGGAAAAAGGACACTCATTTGAGGACATTAATGTTCACATTTTAGACAGAGAAGATAGGTGGTTTGAGAGAGGGGTCAAGGAATCCATTCATGCCAACTTGGAAAATCCTTCCTTGAATAGAGGTGGGGGTCTCAGGCATAACCTTTCCCCTATCTTCCTTCCTGCTTTGTCTTCTGTGCCTAGGAAGATTAAGACCATTTCACAAGCTCAACAGCAGCAGGGTAATCTTAACGATCCTCCTTTAGATGATAAAGGGACTTAGAAACAAACATCTCAAAAATAACCATGACCTAGCCCCAGGTGCAAGGTCACACAGCCAGCCTAGAAACATATTTAAGGATTCCCTTACTAACTTTACTCAGACTGAAGAAGCTCCTTGGATAAGGAGTGAAACGTTTCCACTAAGAAAATAGAAATCCAGTTGACATGATTCAAGCCACAGACTGTTCCACCTGGATGACTGAGAACCTTCATAGACAAAGTCTGTCACTGCCTCCACTTTTTCTCCCTCTATTTGCCAGTTATCAATCAAACTGGTTGCCATAATCTTGGTTTTTTTGAGGTTTAACTGCAACCCAGCTTTTGCACTTTCTTCTTTCTTTCCTCATAAGGAGGAAAATGCTGAGAGTGCCTTGGACTGCAAGAAGATCAAACCAGTCCATACTCCAGGAAATAAAGCCAGACTGCTCACTTGAGGGAATGATATTAAAGGCAAAGAAGAAGCTGGAGAAGAAGCTGATGCTAGGGAAAGTGGAAGGCAAAAGGAAGAGGGGCCGACCAAGGGCAAGATGGATGGATGATATTCTGTAGGTGATAGACTCAACCATGGGGGATCTGGGGATGGTGACGGCTGACAGGAAGCTCTGGTGTGGGCTGGTCCATGAAGTCACGAAGAGTTGGAAGCGACTGAACAAATAAACAACAAACACAACCCTGAGAGTGAGATGTAACCCACAGGGATGAATTTGGAGGCCAGGTTTTATCAAATAAAGGGGTTAGGCAAGGAATGCATTTTGGCACTCTTACCATTTAATTTTTATATCAACTCTAGGGCCAACAGAGTGGCCAGCACTGATTTCCATCTCCTGTTATCAGCAAGGAAAGCATTAAAAAGGTAAAGGTTCCCCACACACATTTGTGCAGTCGTGTCTGACTCTAGGGGCCGGTGCTCATCTCCGTTTGTTAGCCGAAGAGCCAGCGTTGTCCGAAGATGCTTCCATGGTCATGTGGCCGCATGACACGTGCGGAATGCTGTTACCTACCCACTAAAGTGGTACCTATTAATCTACTTGCATTTGCATGCTTTCGAATTGCTAGGTTGGCAAGAGCTGGGGCTAGTGCAGGAGCTCACTCCGCATGCAGGGCTAGGGATTCGAACCTCCGAACTTGCGATCTTCTGATCGACAAGCCTGGTGTCTTACCCCCTGAGCCACCACACCCCAAGGAAAACATTACCATAGTCCTATAAGTTGATGATCATCTCAGTATGCTTTAAACAAGTGTTGTTATCCATGTCCATATATTTTAAATAACATAGGTTGGTTTTTAATTAAAAAAGCAAACAAAAGTGATGATATTTGCAAACAGAACTAAAAACTGGAGGGTAGGAGGTAACAAAATAGATCAGGTTTCTAATTTCAAATACCTAGGACTGGTGTTCTACCATATGGGGATCTGGAAAGTACACTCAAATTATGCAACACAAATATCATCTAAATCCACTGCCAGGATAAAGAGTTTATTTTACCAGGGGTGGAAAGTTAGTTCTAGCAGCTCTTAAAGCTTTTTGCAGCCAAATCCTTGGCCTAAATTCTCTAGGAGGCCCAATTGGGAATATACCATGAGCAGGAGAAAATTGAATTGAATTTTGAAATCTATTATTGTGAGAAGAATGTTGCATGTAGATTAAAAACTAGGATGCCCAAAATAGAGTTGAGAGCTTGGAAGAATATTATCACGTTTGGCTTAAGAAGCAGACATTTCCACCAGGACTACTTTATTTGTTCTAACAGATGATTATCAGTCCACCTGGAAAACAGAGGTGGTGGAGAAGTTAGTGTCCTATTGATTCACTGGGGAACCTCTGTTCTTGGGATACATTCAGGCAGGACAAGTTGGGTAGCAATGGTTGGCAGACATGGAATACCAGAATAAAATCGGCAAAATATCCAGTAATGCAAGGAAGAAGATGAAGGCCTGTGAATTAATTATAACCACTTTCTCTCCCCAAGCTCTTTTTCAGAGACAAGTACAATGCCTTCCCTCTGCAGTTTGTAAGAGAGAGAGCTTCAGATCCCTCTTAGACCTTAAAATGTATCTGCCCCATGAGTCTGGTCAAGTAGAAATTATTCAGTAGATATTATTATATTGCTCTTTCTACAAAGATCTCCATGAGAAGTACACCACATCCATAATAAGAAAGTATCCAAGGAGATCAGTTGACTCTTACACCGAGCTTGCTGATACAAACCAGTAAATTTCTACTGCAATTGGGAAGTTCTGTGTGACTGCAGTGAGAATCCATCAGCAAATAGCAGAAATGAAAGAAGAATGTTAATTACACAACTTATATTTTGTGATTCAAACTATTTAACCTATGATCATTAGAAGAGAACTGTTCCTAAATTTTATGTTATATTAGTTTAATGTTTATCGTTTTGCAGTTATATCTGTTCTGTTCTGTTCTGTTCTGTTCTGTTCTGTTCTGTTCTATTCTGTTCTTCTTAATTGTACTTTTAATATTAAGAACCCTTATAAAAAGATCTTAGCATTGTGTTGATAATGCCAGCTTTTAGGTCCTTTTTACATTTCATAGTTTTCACTGTTATTACTGTAATGTATTGCATTAATTAATTATAATTAATGTATTACCCCTAGTTTGGAGGAAGTCAGTAAAGGCACTAACCAAATGAAAAATAACAAAGCTAGTGGACCTGATGGGATTCCTGCTGAAGTTTTTAAAGAAGGCGGGTCTGAACTTACACAACAACTTCATAAGCTCATCGAAAAAATCTGGATGACTTTAGGGATGCCATAATTATCACTCTCTTTAAAATGGGTGATAGAACAGACTGTGGAAACTATCGAGGCATCTCCCTTCTAGCTACGGCAGGCAAAATCCTCACAAGGATCCTCACAAACCGTCTCCTACCTATATCAGAAGACATCCTCCCTGAAACCCAAAATGGCTTCCGCCCTTCCAGGGGGACAGTGGATATGATCTTCACTGCACAACAGCTCAAAGAAAAATGCAAGGAGCAAAACTGCCCTCTGTACATGGTGTTTATCTGACTAAGGCTTTTGATACTGTAAATCGTACTGCTCTCTGGACCATCCTTCTGAAAATCGGATGCCCTGATAAATTTGTGAACATCTTGCAGCTACTCCATGATGACATGATGGCAGCAATCCTGAATAACAATGGCTCTCAAAGCAATCCATTTAAGTGGGATCCGGTGTTAAACAGGGATGTGTTATTGCTCCAACCTTATTCTCTATCTTCATCGCTATGATTCTAGAACTTGTTGAAGGGAAACTTCCTCCTGGTGTAGAAATTATATATCGAACAGATGGAAAGCTTTTTAATCTTAGTAGGCTGAAAGCAAAAAATAAGGTAATTACAACTTCTGTTATAGAACTTCAATATGCTGATGATAACGTAGTCTGTGCACACTCAGAGGAAGATCTTCAAACTATCCTAAACATCTTTGCAGAAGCATATGAAAAGCTCGGCCTCTCGCTTAACATTAAAAAAACCAAAGTGCTTTACCAGCAAGTTCGAACCATTCCCTCTGCAGTGCCATCAATCCATCTTAAAGGTGTGTTACTAGAAAATGTTGACCACTTTTCTTATCTTGGCAGCCATCTATCTACAAAAGCCAACTTTGATGCTGAAATTCAGCATTGTCTGAGCTCTGCAAGTGTAGCTTTCTCCCGAATGAAGCATAGAGTGTTTGAGGATTGGGACATTTGTAGGGAGACCAAAATGCTTGTTTACAAAGCCATTGTACTACCAACCCTATTGTGAAACATGGACCCTCTACAAACGCCACCTACAACTTCTTAAAAGATTCCAACAATTTTGCCTCCGAAAAGTTCTGCAAATTACTTGGGAAGATAGGCTGACTAATGTTAGCATATTGGAAGAAATGAAGACCACCAGCATTGAAACAATGATCATCCAACATCAACTTCGCTGGATGGGCCATGTTGTTCGAATGCCTGACCATCATCTTCCAAAGCAGCTACTTTACTCCCAACTTAAGCATGGAAAACGGAATATTGGTGGACAGCAAAAGAGATTCAAAGATACTCTCAAAGCTAATTTTAAAAAGTTTAATATCAGCATTTAGAACTGGGAAGCCCTAACTCATGAGCGTTTCAATTGGAGGTCAGCCTTTATTAAAGGCGCTACGGACTTTGAAGAAGCATGAGTACAGGGCGAAAGGGAGAAACGAGCTAAGAGGAAGGCACGTCAAGCAAACCCTCACCATGTTGTGCGGATCCAGAATGGGCGTTTACAGCCACTTACAGATCCACTGTTAAGATTTTACCCCTGGAAGACAATCTTACTCGGCTATGAGTGATCGCCAAGAAGAAGAAGAAGCAGCTTGCCATTTTTACTTCTGTTGTTCTACACTGATCTATGACAAATGTATGTGTGTATGTATATATGTACTGTGCATGTAAGTATGCTATTATTATTTAACAGTATTGGACATAAATCTTAAAACTTAATTTAATATTTTTTAAGAAACAAAAAGCTAAAGGCAACCTTTAACACTCTTCACTACTAAACAAATCTGTTTAGATTCCATATATGTTTACATCCATTTAGATACCAATTTAAATAGCCCAGGGTAGACTAACACAGGAAATAAAGCATATCTTGGCTAAGTGTTTAAAAGAAATTCTCATAGGTTTCTGTGGCAACAAATTAAATGGATCTGCTAAAATGAATACTCTCATAGCACCAACTGGTACCAATGAACAGTTTATTTATTTATGTGTCAGTTTGTTTATTTTTTTTATTTACTCATTCACTCATTCATTTTAAATGGCTCTCAAATGCATAACTATACATCAAGTTATTGCATAGAATGCATCATTTTTCATTTCATATTTCAGAGGAACTTACATTTGGAAAAGAGCATATATTTGAAAAAGTGGTGGGTGGGTGTATTCTATTAGCTGGGTTTAGCAGTCTGAGTATTTTTGAGAAAGATTTTATGGGTATTTGTATCTTAAAAGTGTATATTAGAGAAAATTTCTTATAAAACTCCTTATATTGCAGAATATTACATATAACAACTTCTGTGTTTAACCTATGGCCCTTCTGATCTCTCATCAAAGCACTGACCTGACCCGATGCTGCGTAGCCTCTAAGTTAAGGCAAGTAGTGCTACACGTTATGACAGCAAGTATTATCTTGTACAATATTTGCAAAGTGGATGATGGGCTCTTTTGGTTGAATTTGCTAAATTAAAGCATGTTAATGTTTAAGGCACATTATTAGGCGTAGTACGGTAATTTTTATGCTTTATAGACAATCCATATAGGTAGGTCATGACAGTGAATGCCTTCACATGGATATTTATAGCAATAAGAGCAAATGCAAAGAACAATGTTGTATTTCCTTACCCCCAGGAAATGTCCCATACCTAAATCACAGAGCTGAGAAAAAATGTGATTTCCCTTCTTAATGTACTGCTGGAATTTCTTGTCAGCATCATCAATGTCATCAAGATGTCAATATTGACTATGGCATTAATTGTCAAAAAGCCAGCACTCCACTTGACCTGAAATGAAACTGGGACAAATGATTAAATTTAATCCTAATTTGACAACTTTGTTTTTTTTCCAGTTGATACAAAATGTATAGTTGAAATACTGAATTTCATTGAGGGAGGGGGGAAAAGAACATGACCATATTTACAATACCTTAAAAAGATTTGGACAGTATTAATTGATTCATCAACAAAGTTAACTGAAAGACAACATACATAAATTGCTTTTGGAGCTTGACATAAAGTGGTTCATTAATTTTAGCCACATGAAGTAGCTAGTCTTATGAAAGGACATCACCCATTACTGCCCCTCCAGGAGAACTAGTTTGATCTAGTGGTTAAGGTTCCAGTCTAGAAACCAGGAGACCGTGAATTCTAGTCCCACCTTAGGCATGAAATATGGCTGGCTGAACTTAGGCCAGTCCCTGTCTCTCAGCCCTAGGAAGGAGCCAATGGCAAACCAGGAGACTGAGAGTTCTAGTCCCGCCTTAGGCATGAAAGCCAGCTGGGTGACCTTGGGCCAATCATTCTCTCTCAGCCCTAGGAATGAGCCAATGGCAAACCAGGAGACTGAGAGTTCTAGTCCCGCCTTAGGCATGAAAGCCAGCTGGGTGACCTTGGGCTAGTCACTCTCTCTGAGCCCAACTCACCTCACAGGGTTGTTGTTGTGGGGAAAATAGGAGGAAGAAGGAGTATGAGGTATGTTCCCCGCCTTGAGTTATTTGTAAAATAATAAAGGTGGGATAAAAAAATTAAAAAAAAACATTCACCCATTTTTAACACAGTTATAGAGTAAATGCCCATATGGAAATAGTAATGAATACCCAGGTTGGGAAAGGAAGCTGGCAAGAAGTCAATGTTGCTTAGATGCAAATGATGCAAGTGTGTCAATGCTTGCATTCAGGAATTCACTGGTCCAAGTTTGACCATGGAAACAATACAAGGAAGATAAGACCAGCCTTTCTAATTATATATGAGATTATATGTGAAATTCATTCCCTGAAGGGATGATGAGATAAAACAATCATGCAGAAAATCAAATTATAGGGGAAGCTGTATCAAAGCCAGAATATGGTAGAGAAAACATGGGGCTCTGCCTCGTGCTGAGTCAATGGTCCTTTCTTGCTCTGGTCTCCAAATTATCCTCTGCAGCATCTGGTTGGCACTTCTCCCCCATCCCCTGACTCTGACATGCACTCACAATCTGGAGAGATCATTCTACAGTGCAATGAAGGATCTGTCACCATGTTTTATGGTGCTCTCAGCTACAGTACATGGGCTTCCTGGCTGCCATTTGCTTCACGGTGTCTTTCCTGGCCGGGAACCTCCCTGGGGCCTTCAATGAAGCCAAGCTGATCAACTTCGACATGCTGGTCTTCTGCAGTGTCTGGGTCTCCTTTGTGCCCACCTACCTGAGCACCAAAGGGAAGTACATGGTGGCTGTGCAGGTCTTCTCCATCTTGGCCTCCAATGCTAGCCTGCTAGGCTTCATCTTCATCCCCAAGTGCTATATTATTGTTCTTAGGCCAGAATTGAATACAAAAGAACATTTGATGTCAAAATAAAGTCACAAAGTGAGTTTTGTGTAGGTCATTTTGGCTAAACTGACCGGCAGTGATTCTCCCAAAGTTGAGACACAGATTCTTTCCATGCATACTTGAAGAAGCTGAAGACTGAATCCAGGGCCATTTTGTATAGAAAGCATGTGATCTATAAGAATGAAAGATAGGAATTGTGTCTGACATGGTCTTTTTACTAAGATGTATTTCTCAGTTTGAATAACAGACCTGAAGGATGGATCTTTATAGAACCAATCAGAACTCCACCAAGTCATTGCGTAGCGGAATGCATTAGCTTGTCCAGGCAATAACTCTGAATAAAACAGCTCTGCATTTCTCCCCCTTTGTTTGACTTCTAAATGCAGGTGGAAGTATTTGCCAGGAATCCTAGCTTAATATTATTAATGAGTGACAGATTCCGTCCCAAAAATCAGAGTGAGTGGAAAGTGTGGCAGGGTGAAAAGGAGAAGGAAGAAAATAAGTTGTTCCACCTTCAGTGGTTTCAACTCTGTAGACCAATATCACAAATCAAATATCACAAATTTGACATTGAATGACAAGGACTAGTGATCCATGTGGAGTTTGAAGAAATAAGCCAACACAATGTGCTCTCCCTATTCAAACTCACTCATACATTTGGTTCCAGGTCATGTCCAGGATTTCTTCAATCCATCCATTATTCATTATTCCCAGCATGCTCTGTGTTTCAGACAGAATGACACAAAAGGGAAGCCAACACACACACACACATCCCTTCTCACCCCTATGGGTGGTATGTGTCTTCCTCAACCTCGGGTCCTCTACCAGAGGCCTGGGAGTTTGAAGGTTCTGCGCAGTATCTTAGCTGTTCCTAGCATTGCACTCTTCTGGACAGAGAGCTCTGATGTTGCTCCTGGGATCTGTTGGAGCCACTCTCCCAGCTTAGGAATCACAGCCCCGAGTGCCCCTACCACCACTGAGACCACTTTGGCCTTCACTTTCCACATCCTCTCTAGTTCCTCCTTCAGGTCCTGGTACTTCTCCAGCTTCTCATATTCCTTCTTCCTGATGTTGCTGTCACTTGACACCCCTACATCTATCACCACCACTGTCTTCTAGTCCTTGTCTACTATATTCCTTTACTCTTTTTGTGTCATGCTGAATAATGAAAAATGAAAAAACTGTAGCATAGAATTTGTTCCTTGTTATAAAAACTAAATCTCTTTGGGATATTTGAAAACATATATTGGACAAAGAAATTTGTTTTCATAACAGTAGAGTTTTGTTATTTGTAGCAAAGAAAGCTTCCTCCACATTTTATGGAGCTTGACATCCGTGTTCCATAATATTCTTGACGAATGAATCAGCAAAGGGTACATTCACAAAATAGAGAAAGAATAGGACACCCACAAATGGCAAAATGAATGACTGCAGGAAGGGGAAGAAACTCAGCAAAGACCTCCCAATGAAAGGCTTCATATTCACTCAATCCATCACACACTTAACCCCAGAATTTTCTCTGGATGCTGAATGCTTTTCTCAGAAAAAAGGAAGAAAAAGCCATCTGCTAATTTGCAAAGACATATCAGCCTGCGTGAGAAAGAAAGAGGCAAGAGACTTGCTTGTCTACTTCTCTGTAGGTGGAGGAGGATGGCAATTACATTGGAAAGAAGATGACTTAGAGAGGTGATCTCCTTTCACCCCACATGATGGTAGGAGTTTCTCTAGAATAATAATCTCACATAGATGAATGAAACTGTAACTGGGCAACCAACTGGAGCAGGAGCACGAATGCAATCGGGGGAGGGAGTGTTTATGAACATGTAATCAGACACTGCCTCTCATGCTGAACTTCCATGTTTTAATTAACTTTTTCAAACAAAGGTTGCAAGTATAAACCCAGAAAATGTTAAGTAATGAAGAGGGAGAAGGCAAGCAGGAATTAGTCAGAACTGTGGAGTCCGTGGTGCTCTCTGAGCCTTGTTGTTTTCTTGCAGACATTTCATTGCCAGGCTAGGCAACATCTTCAGTGCGAAAAGGGAGTGGGACTTGCTCTCTGATTATATACCACGGCTTGTCCTGCTTGTGTTGGTGGGGGTGTTGTTCTCTCCTTAGGAGTTCCTTGATTGGGCTGTTGTAAGGGGACATGGTGGCGCAGTGGCTTAATGACGCTGGAGTTTGCCAGCCAGAAATGGTTGACACGCCAACGGTTCGAGCCCAGCTCCATGTGCTGGAAGTGAGTTCCCATCAATTCATCCCTAGCTTCTGCCCACCTAGCAGTTCGAAAGCATGTCATCTGCGAGTAGATAAATAGGTACCCCCATTTCAGTGGGGGGAAACGCTGGTGGCGCTGTGTGCGGGGAACAGGAACCGGTGCTGACGGAGGATTGGTGGAGAAAAAAAAGCCCAGATGAGCTGACTTCCCTAAAAAGGAACGCTGCTGGCCAGCTGAAGCAAAGCTAGCTCGCCCTCTTGTGGTGCATCAGTGCAAGAAAGACTAGCAACTATCTGGCACCAGAACATCTACTGTGTAACATTGTAGACTCCCTGGCAATGTGTGTGCCATATGCTAAATAAATAAATAATGGACTGTTGTTTAATCTTGGTTGATTGACTGAGTTAATAGTTCCTTGACTGGGGTGTATTGTGCTGTTTGATTGTTCCTCTGATGCTAATCCTGGTGTTAATCTTTGCATATCTGGGTATTGATTGCTGGCAAGGAGGTGTTCTGGTCTTCTGGATTTTCTATTGTCTCTTATGAATGGTGTATAAATGTTGTTTACCTCTATGTGTTGATGGATGCTTTGTCTGAGTGCCAAGCTTCCAGGAATAATCTAGCATTTTTGGATTTGGCTTGGTTTAAGATGCTCACAGTTTCCCAGTTGAAAGTATGGTTGAGTCTGTCCATGTGTTGTGAGATTAAGGAGTTTTCATTGTGTCTTCTGACTGCTAGTTGGTGTTCATGGATGCGTTCTGCTAGTCTTCTGCTGGTCCGTCCTAAATAGTGGCTGCTACAGTCCTTACACTGTATGTTGTAGATAACTCCTGTTTTTTCTTCTTGGGCTACTGGGTCTTTTGGGTTACTTAACAATGTTCTGAAGGGTTTTGGTTGGTTTATGTGCTACGGTAATGCCATGTGGTTGTAACGGTCTATTAGTAGTTTCTGAGATGTTCCTGATGTATGGCAACGTAATCCTGTTCATAGCTTCTTTTGGTTTTGCTGTGGTGGGTTGAGTGGTCAGGCACTTTTTGATAAAGTTGCGTGGGTATCTATTTTGCTGGAAGATGCTATATAAGTGGTCTGCTTCCTTTTTCTGGTGTTCTGGATTGCTGCAGTGCATTTGTGCTCGTCTGAATAGTGTTCTTACACAGCTCCTCTTGTGGGAAGTTGGGTTATTGCTTAGGAAGAGGAGCACTTGGTTAGTGTGGGTAGATTTCTGGTAGACTTGTGTTTCTAGAATGCCATCATTTCCTCTTCTGATGAGGATGTCCAAGAAGGGTAGTGTCTTGTTTCCTTCTTCCCTTGTGAATTTTATTCCTTTGAAGATGTTGTTGATGGCTTCATGTGTTTCCTCCAGTTGATTCTTTCTTATTATGATGAAGGTGTCATCTAAATACCAGATCCATACTTTGGGTTGTGTGCGTGGGAGTGCTATCCTTTCTAGACGTTTCATTACAATCTCTGCTATGAGTCCTGAGAGTGGTGATCCCATGGGTGTTCCTTTGATTTGTTGGTATATTTGTCCATCAAACTGAAAGTAGGTGGTGATGCAGATGTCGATGAGGTCCATGATTCTGTGTATTTTGATCTTGGTGTATCTAGTTAGGTCAGGTGTGTTGCGTAGAACTGCTGCCATGGATTCCTTTGCTAGTGCTGGATGTAAAGAGTGCAGTGACATCAAATGACACCATAATTTCATCTTCATCTATTTTTAGGTCTTTGATTTTCTGGAGGCACTGTAGTGGGGAGTTGATAGAGTATTCGCTCTCCTCTGTGAGATGTCCAAGTTTTCTTGTACGTTCTTTAGCTATGTTGTATGTGGGGGTCCCGGGTAATGATACAATTGGATGGAATGGTATGTCGGGCTTGTGTATTTTGTATAATTTTGTATAATTAGTCAGAATTCAGTCTCATATTGGGAATCTGGCAAGGTAGTCAGAGATCACTTTCAGTACCCTGGACAGAGCCAAGGCGAGCAGGACTTGTTTTGTTATGCCTTTGATGTCATCTAGGCTTCTTTGCTTCCTAAGATCCTTCTTCAGCTGCACACCTTTGCTTAGGAATTTTTGCAACAAAATAGAACTAGCACAGTTGCCCTTTCACCATCTCTGGAGAAGCAAATTTTCAGCGTTGTTACACAGACAGTGAGTGAAATAAGAAATCTTTGATGTCAGGCTTGAAGCTGCTGTTCTGAGGATCAGTTTCTGGTTGATGGCCTTTTAGGTTGAATAGGTTGGTTTCTCTGTCTCCCTAAATTATGCTTCTAACCCTCACCTTCCTCATCCATCTCTGTTGGGTCATGGCACCTGGCATTGAAACAAGTGTATTGGCTACCAAAGGCATATTTTCAATTTTGGATTTGTTTCTAATGGAACTCATGGACAATGAGGCCTCAGAAGTCATTACTGCTATGCATTCACAAATGCCATTCTGTGATCTTACATAACATTTTTTTTTCCAGAAAAGTTAGCTGAAACTTGGTTAACTTACTGATAGAATCATTACATTTTCTAATAAAATGGTAGTTTACTTGTATTCTACTAATTCAAGTGAAAGGTTAACTGAACACAGAACACAGTCAGGCAGCTGATAATTGGAGAAAGTAAAAAATAGGGAGCATTCACGCACATACACACACCCACACATACACACACCTTGTGATAATCTTTCCATAATTAAGCATTTAAGAGTTTTGTTGCTGTATCTCTAAGCAAAAACAATTTATATACCATATTAGCTATTTGTCCAATGTTACTTTAAAGCTGTAGTTGCTCATAATCAACAGCCCACACACATCTAAGATACTATACTACTAGGAAATGACCAAATAAGAGAGAAATAACTTCATTATAAGATCTCAAGTTTATTCCTTTAGGGTGAAGGCAGCATGACTTTGAAGTGTATTTACTCATCCCTAAAATAAACTTAGAATAAATTATATTATCTAGATAAACCCAATTGTGTCACATTCTGACTTAGGAAGGAACTGTTTTTTTCAAAAGGAGGAGGTTCCTATATTAATTGACTTAAAACCTTTGTATATGCCCCTTCCAACTCTTTGATTCTCTAAGCATGTACAGAATTTCAGCCTTAATTGCTTAATCCCTTAATGAATATTGCATTAAAACTCCCTATTGTACATAAACCTTATTCCAAAACCAAATTTCTTTGGATCACAGAAAGGAACTGTTGCATGACAGGGAGTGTTGAATATTTTCTTCAGAGTTTTTGCAATAGTTTTTGTGTTTTTTTCTTTTTTTAAAAAAACTGTCTGTTTAATCAGAACACACTTGTAGTTAAAAAGACTTAATTCCCTTCACTCAAAATTAAAAGTTTAATTAAAATATCTGTACCCTTTCTTTTGAAAATAGTGCTTTACATCAGAGAAAAGTAAATTTAAATGAAGATGAAAAGTTGACCTCACTCATTCTTACAGTAAAACAGCAGAATAGGAATTTCCTGAGCAAGTCCACATTTGTTGAAATGATGGTTCATGCATTTATTTAATACAATATGTAGATCTTTTTCTTCTCCAAAGAGATTATTAAAGTAGCTAGTAAAAGATACAAAGCTGTCACAAATTTGTATGAATGTGTGTTTGCGTTCTGAGCATTTTACTGAATAGTACAAAATATTATTTTTTATATTTTTTATTTATACATAATAAAAATACAGCCTTATATAATCTTGGCTGCAGTGCTTTCAAAGAACGTCTCCTTCTCCTTCTCTTTCATCTCCTTCTCATCCGCATCCTCCTTTCCATTATTTTATGCAAAGCTTTTCTTTCAATTTACAAATGAATGGATCCTCCTAATACATGTTTTAAACTCAACATAAAATCAAGTATACATTACTGATTGTTCAATATATTTTAAATATTTATAGTATTTATGGACTTTTATTAGTATTTTAATGTTTGACTGAAATTGTGAGTTAAAGAATGTATATTTTTTAAGAATGTATATTTTATAAGAATGGGTATTTTATAGTAATTATGTTTTTTTATTATTATCATTAGTATTTTATTGCTTGAGTGAATTTGTGAGCCAACTGCAACGAAATTTCATTCTATTGTGCACTTGTATAGTGTATAGTGGGATGACAATAAAGTTATTATTCTATTCTATTCTATTCTATTCTATTCTATTCTATTCTATTCTATTCTAAATATTTCTACTTCTCTTTTCTTATTGTCAAGATATGCAATTATATAATTCTAATCAATGCATCAAATGTGAATTTTAGTCTGCTTATGATTTTTCTTTCCTTCAAAGTACATATTGAAAACTATTTTTTTACAAATTCCTATTAGTTTATTACCACAAAAGCCAGGGGTAATATAAAGTAGCACTAACATAACTAGGCTACAAAAATTCAGATGCCTACTAGAGGATGGCAGAAAATGAAGAAAACTCTAAACTTTTGCTTCTATCTAATTATCATTTTGATTTTTGCAGCCCCACTACAGTAACCATAATGTAAAGAAAGAAGTCTAAAGATCATCAAATTTTTCATATTGCTCTGGAAATCACATAAAATACACATTGCCAAAGCCAATGTGACAGCAGATCAATTTGTCTATTTATTCCCCATCCTTGGATCTCAAGGCAACCTCCCTGATGGTTTTCCCTCATTTACCTCCACAAGAACCCTGTGATGATTTTTTTTTGAATAAACAGCAAAAGGGTGATTAGAACTTTGATTTTGGAAAGTTACAAATGGACCAAGGTCCAGATGGATTTGAAATAAGATTTTGGAATTAATTATAAGAATCCTTCCCATGGGAAAATGCTTTTGTTTAAAATTCATTTAAAAAAACATGATAGGATGGTACTTTGAAGGTTGGACACTAGAGGGGACCTGAAGGAACTAAAGATTATAATTAAAGGAGAAGAACACTTAAATTTGACTTACTAATACAGAATGGAGCAAAATGCTTTAACATTGGATGATGTTTTTGAACAATGGACCCAGAAGTTGAATGAATGAATAACTTTATTACGGTCTTTGACCAGCCTTTACAATAAAAGAAAAATACTTTAATTCAACAGTTCATTGTCAGGAGAAAGGAAAACAATACAATAGTAAAACAATATATCTAATTAAACATTTTTTGTAATTGTATAGCTTGATAAAAAAATATTTGGCCACCAGCTGTGTGAGTGTAGAATCAGCATCCCTTAAAAAGAAATAAACGTAAAATCTATCAGTATGACCCACAAATTTAGAAATAATTGGGAAGATCAGAGCATGTCTTGGGGCATCATAAAAAGGACACCATATGAAGACATGGGCAAGAGTTTCTACCTCCCTGGATCCACAAGGGCAAAGTCTCTGTGAATAAGGAGTCCCATAAAATCTTCCTGCCAGCAGTGCTGAAGGGAGTGCATCAAAGTGGGCTCTGGAAAAGGTCCATCTATATTTACTTAAGGAGAGATTGTATAGATACCCTTCAGTAGAGGGTTTGCAGCTATCTAGAATTTGGCGATAGAATTTTGGAGGACCCAGAAATTAATTTTAAGAGTGTCTGCCATTATAGATAGACTCTATTTAAAATATATTATGGAAGGGGAACAAGTTTTACTGGACAAGACTAAGAATGATCTGAAAGTGGATTTAAAAATGACAGGCTACAAGAATGATATGGGAAAAGATGCTACACTGGATATACAAATGAAATAAGCTGATGTCTTAATAATTAAAAGGGATATAGAAATAACAAACCAAAAGAGTGACCTGGATAATTTTCCTATATTGGATTTACAAAAGAGACTTGTTAAAGCTTTGAAGAATTTTGTGAGAAGGGACAAAGAGAAAATGAAAAGAAAACAATTTTTAGGAGATTATTTGAAGGGACTAAAGATCAAGATTGTTAAAAATAAAAGGAAGGAATATAAAGTTGGTTATTTGATCAAGTTTAAAAGAGATATATTGTTATCTCTGGTAACCCTTAATGGACTTTTGCTGACTAGGACTGAACAACAAGCTTTTAAGGATTTGTTTATAGATAAGAGATAAGATATGGGAAGAAGAGATCATCTGTTGTATTTTAAGAGAAGGTGATAAGTTACTCAAATTGTTTATACTTGCTGTGATGAAGGTGGAAAGCCATTTCTTTATATATTTCTTTCCTTTTCTGTACTACAGTATATTCTTATTTTTTCTTTGTTTTCTATTTTTTCTTTTAGTTTGTATTAGCTTTTTTTCTTTTTAATTGTAGTATTTAATAAAATTATTATTTTTTTAAAAAAGAACCCTATGATGAAGGTTGGGTGGAGAGTGAGCAGCTGAGCCTAACTCACTCAGAGTAAGCTTCTGTGGTTGAAGGTAAACTTGAATCTGAGTCTCCCCAGTCCTAGTATTAAGCACTTAAGCCTATGCTACATGCAATATACATTTATCCTGATATTTTCATGTATCAAGTCACCATAAATTACTTAAGAGAATATAACAGAGTCAAAATATTAGTATAATCAATATGGACACCAAGTGTCCTGTTCCGACTAAGACTGACACGGAAGCGTTATGGAAAGTAACTTTATTTATACAGACACACAAGCAGCCCAGTTTATACAGTCCTCTTCTTCGTCTGCAGGCTGGATAACCACGGGTACCGCGGATTCTGCTGGCCGGGCAGGAAGGACCAGAGGGGTTGCAGGAACTACGATTGATCTGGAGGTACCAGGCAAGGTGACCGCAGGCGTCTCGTTAGCTGGGCAGGTAGGACTTGAGGTAAACCGGGGTCCAACAAAAGCAGCCCACTGATGTCCGGCGCCAGCTGGGTTAGGTTGAGGACTATGGCTTGTGGCTAGAGGGGTAGACCGGGGCCTGACGAAAGCAACCCACTGCTGGCCGGCTTCAAGTGCCTCAGGTTTGGAAACCTGAGGAGAATCTGTGGCGTGGGCAGCCGGGACGGAAACAGGCAAGGCAGCAGCGCTTACCCTGGTGGTGGCCTTTTCCTCAGGAAACAAGGAGTGCTCCGGAAGATGCCCTGGAACGGAAAGCTCACTGGACGAAGACGCAGCGGCAGGAGAAGGCTCAGCACTCGGTGGTGACAGGTCTGTGGAACTTTCACTTTGCTCGGTCTCTTCAGTGGCTATCAGGCGGTTCGCGGGGCTTCCCTCATTGCGAAGCTCTTGGCTAGGGTCGGTCCAGTTGTTGTGCGTGGCGGGAGGATCAGGCGAGGGCACGGGTCCAGGTTGTGAGGAGGATCAGTTGTCTCCGGCAGCTGAGGTAAGTTGCGCCGGCTTTTTATTCCTTTTTTCGCGCCTTGGGAGAGCAGGGGCCAATCAAGCTTCATGTTGCTCTGCCTGCCTCTCCGCTCTCGTTTGGCGCGTGCTGATTGGCAGAGGCGTATTTCTTTCAGAGCCTCGGCCAATCAGCGTTTCCGGGTCCCCAGTCAAGTTAACGCTGAGCCTGCTACCTCCTGTGATTGGCTCTTCTTCCGGTTCGGAGTCCAGCATGTCGGCCGGTTGCCAGGTAAGTACCGGGGCTCTCACACCAAGAGAATATACAACTTCCAAAGCAAGCTTCAATCAAATCTAATTTAGTTAACAATAGATCATCTTTTTTTAAAAAAAAATCCTCATAAGAGAGCTTTTTAGAAATTAATTTCAATGCTGAGTTGCTAATTTACTTATTTATTTATTTGTGTGTCATACTTATATCCTGCCCATCTCCCCTGCAAGGAGGGACCCTGGGCGGTTCACGAGAAAAGTTTAAAATCAGTAAAAAACATAAATACCACTAAAAATCAATAAAAATATCTAATACAATTTGATCCAAGCAATGGTAGATCTTACTATCCCATAGGTTGGAGAGGCTGGTCAAGGTAGATCTAAGAGACCAGCCAACCCCAAGACTGGCTGTTCCCCTCCCCTGCCCAAGCATGGTGGCAAAACCAGGTCTTCAGGTTTTTTCTAAAGTCCAGGAGAGAGGTTGTATTTGTTATCTTTGTATTTTATATTTTATAATTGTATTTGTTATCTTTGTTATAATCATTTCTTGTAAACATTTTAAGAAACATTTTTTCAAAAATAGACAATTATTCATTGAATATGAATCCCCCTCAACTCCCCAAATGAAGGAAAAATAGGGGTTAGAGAGGTTATAAACTAAAATTCTGTGCAACTCCCAGCTTTAACATCCTATGCATTCAGGTTTGCTAATTCTGACTGAAACCAATCTTACAGACCCCCTACCCAATGATTATGTACAAGTGCAAAACTCTTTTCAAATAATTTTTAGAAGAATATCCAGAAGGTATACATTTTCAGGATATGTTAATAAACAGATTACTTTAGGCAGATGGTGCCATTCTATTAACATATAGAAAGCACAATTTACACATTTTACACATTTCACTCCAGCAAGTGTATCAGTCAAGTATATCTTATGGAATAAATATAAATGAAAAGAAAACAGTTTTCTTCCCCTTGCAATCCATTCAAACTTCCTCTGGGGTTAATGGATGTCTGAAGAACAGGAAATAAATGTATTTGGTTAATTGGATTTAAGAAAAAAAAACCCAGCCTCTTAGATAAAACATGTCTTGGGATCAAGCCAAGTTGAAGGGGGAGCACCTCAGAAGATGGAAAGGACAGGATCTCCTGAAGAGACCAAACCAAGATAACGAAGTCAGACAGTGGAAACTGAGAGCAGAAAGAATGGTCAAGAAAAAATGAGGACACAAATCAAAATAGATTCCATGATGGAGTGAGCTGGGAACTCCTCTTAAAAAAGGAAAGAAATGTGTAGAATAGCACTAGAAAAGAAATTAGCTGCTATACACATTTTGGATAGGGAAAAATGAATCTTCTGCCCTAGAAGATTTGATCCCACATCCCATATTTTCTTTTTTGGGGTAACTTTATCTTTTATTTATTTATTAATCATATTTATACCCCGCCTATCCCCTCCCTATCGGAGGACTCTAGGCATCTTACAACATTTCAAATACATATACATTATACATTTATATATATATATATATATATATATATATATATATATATATATATATATTGTTACTGCGCGCTAAGGGGGAGGGGTAAGGGAACCGACTCTTCTTCCGTAGGTATTGGACTACATGTCCCAGAATACCTCACTTTCCGAGTCGGCTGCTGACGTCCTGGATGTTGCAGATCGGGTTCCGTCGTCCTCCGCCGTCATTCCCAGGATTCCCAGGATCTTCTTCCGCTCCGAGGGCGAGCCCCAACAGGACGCCGGCAAATTCTCCCACTTTTTAAATGGTACCCATTTATCTACTCGCATTTTAGCTTTCGAACTGCTGGGTTGACAGGAGCTGGGGGCGAGTGGCGAGAGCTCACCTCGCCACGCGGGGATTTGAACTGCCTACCATCAGATCAGCAGTCTTTACAGCTCAGCGGTTTAACCCGCTGAACTATCGCGCCCCTATAGCTTACTTGCAGTATTGCTTTAAATCTGAAGTTATCTTGTATAATGAAGCTGTTAATGCTTGAGTTCAAACTCATGTTACCAGCAACATTTCCTATTTATTTTTATTACATAGAGTGGGGCACGGTAGGACCCAAACAGCATCTAAAGCCTTTAATGTACCTCAAAGAGAAAGAGAAAGAGCCTGGGATTGCAGTTTTAAGCTGCGAGCAGGAGCCATCACAACTCAAGGCAAAAGATCAAGAGGTCAAAGGCTGAGGTCATCCCACAAACTGACACAGGGAAGGCAAGACAGAATTGTGGCTGCCTTAATGAGAGTCTTCATTACATGGGGGGCGGCAAAGTCACCCCCTTCCTCAAAAGTCAAAAGAGGTAATTTTGCTTCCTTGGAACTGGCACATCTTCAAAAGTCTCTATGGCTCTATTATCTGGGAAGACCATATTAGAAAGTTGCTTTTCCACTCACAACAAAAATGGCCATTTACTCCCAATATTATTATCCCTTAGGAATTCTCACCTTTCAAACTATTCATCATTTTGCTGGTTCCCAGCCATAGTTCCTCCAATCTCTTGGTGTTCTCCTGGGTTATGACGTTGCTACTTCTCCTCTTGCATCTCAATTCCCAACCAATCAAGAAGCATGTAATGATTCCTGGGTAGTATCTCTATTTGGTTATATTATGTCATCTCTGAGAGCAACTAAAGCCAACTGAAAGAGGAGTTGCTGTTTTTTCCCCTGGATCAGCATCTTCTACCATCTGACTTAGCAAACATCTCTGCTCCTCTTCCACCAATCCCTACCGAAATGAGATTAAGAAGCTATTCAGTTGATCTCTCTTTCAGCTCAGCCCCACTGAGAACAAAATCACAGGTATTCATCAAAGTAAACATAAAAGCTTTACCTAAGAGACAGAGGTAGAAACACAGGGAGACTGCAAAGAAAGATTTAGCGATTTAAAAAAAAAAACTACTTTAAAGGTATTCACTTCAGCATACCCAAAGTTCAGTCAGAACTTATTAAAAGAGTAAAAGAGATGATGCATCCACAGTGGGATTGTCACAACCTTGGATGATTGCCTGAAGAATCGGCAGAATCTTTTCTACGGAGGAAAGAGATGATCCTTTAATGTATTCTCACGTGGTTCCAAAGCTTGATTTTTGAAATCATGATAATAAAAGCAATTTTGTTTTGGGTGTTCATTTATTTGATCTCCTAGAAGAGCTACCTGTTTCAACATATTCTTCTTTGGCAATGCATTTCACACATGCTGGGATCTTTGTGTATATGTGTGTATGTATGTGTGAGTGCATCCTTATATCACTCATTTGATTTGCAGCAAGAAACGTAAGATTAAAGCTATCCTAAGTCCCTGTTTTGAACAAGGGGAAAATGAAGTGCTAGCAAGATGTAGTTTGACCCACACACTCCCATGGAAGACTTGAGCTGAAGACAAGTCCAGAAGACTTTCTCCAAAGGATGGGCAGCCTAGACCTTAGGGAAATGGAATAATTCCAAAGCAAAGCAGAGATTACAATTTTTTTCCCCAAATCAAATCCATGAGCTTCAATGGATTTAAGATTAGCTGAATAACTTTGAATGTGAACACACTCATCAGAAAATAAAATATGTTCCTAGTAAGAGCAAGAAAAATGGGAGGGGTGGTGGAAGTGGCTGAAAAATGATGAAGCTCATTTATGCAATTCAATATTCCTGCCATGTCAAATTGTTTCTGTAGAAATTCAGAGTATAAATTGCTCATTGTTCCCCCTATTGTTGGCAACCCAATGTCCCACATTCCAGCTGTGGACTTTAATTGTAAGATTTGTTTTGAAATGAAAACCCTGATACAGACAAGGAAATTAAAAAAAATAGTCAAAGCAGAAAATAATAGAATTGCACTGAAACACTTTTTCTCTCTCACCCATACAAAATGAAATTTTCAAAAATATTGGTCACAGTGGTAGACAGATGTATAGGCAATTTGGCAATCCAGTATAGAAGAATGAAATGTGTGAACTAGCTTTAAGCAAGCATGAAATGGTTCCTTTAAAAAAGTAAAATGAAAAATAATAGCTATAATTTCATCTATAGTGGAATTTTGATATAGTACAAAGTTGCTAAAATAGGAGAATACTTCTGATTAGATTTAAATTGTGTGTTATGCACAAAATCATTATTTTTGAAGCAGTGACAAAGCTTGAGACTGGAAAAATCCAATACTACGAGTACAACTGATCTAAAACAACTCAAATTTTGGATTATCGGTTTAAATCTTTGCTTTTCCATTTCCTTTACTCTCACTGTCATTCATCCACAGTAATATTATCATAAACATGAATCTTGCTGGCTAAGTAGCTTTCTGATCCCCTGCATAAACCTTGATTAAGATTGCCCATGTAACTAATCTATTGCTATTGATGTTGTTATTGTTAATTCGTTTTCTTATTGACTCAAACTTATTGAAAAATGAATGCATAAATACACATTAAATACAAAATCATAATAGCCTAAGCTTATCATAACAATAAAGGGAAAATTATCTCAAAATTAAAATATCTAGATCCTAATTTTTTTGCTTCAGGATAGGTTTTTTTTCTCAAATCTGCTGTTTTTCTACATATCCTAGAACATGGCCTGGAAGGAAAAAAGAAGTGAGCAGTGTTTCAGAATCATCCATATATCACATTATTCAACAAAAATGTGATGAGGTGAGTGGGGTAGTTAGATGATGAAGAATATCTTAATTAAAAACACAGCTTAAGACCTGGAAACAGAAGGCCCAACTTTCTCACTATGTGGAATGAAAATCTATCTATCATCTATCTATGTATCATCTATCACAGCACTGTAAAGGGTAAGGCTGCTGTTGTCTTTTGACCATGGCAGTGTTTTGTACTCAAATCAGACCAGCCACATATGTGAACATCCTGCACAACATTGTACAGGATCATCATATAACTAACTGGGAAAGCAAAAAAGACGGAACATTTAGAAGGCAATTTTTGAAGGTAACATTTAGAAGACGTAGGCTGAAAGAGGTTGAATAATTCAACAAGGCTATGATCCGAATCAACCATGAAGAACTTACAGGATTCTGAAATGGCCTTCACAGTCTCCAGACTTGAATATTATTGGAAATTGTTGGGGAGATCTCAAGCATGCAGTGCCTTCAAGGAAACTCAAGGTATTTCCAAGTTAGATGTCTTCTGCAATGAAAAGTAAGAAAAATTCCAAAAGCAAGAATAGATGCCCTTTATTTGGATACAGGAAATATTTGGACACTGTTACTCCTGTTTAGAAGCACTGACTGAAAGAGTGTCCAAAGTTCTGAAACTACCATATTCTACTTATGTGTTTGTTTGCTCTGAATCTATAAACAACTGCATATAAATAGTATGGATTTAATTTTGCAGAAAGATGTCATGTTCAACTTTGTACCATGTAGTGTCAGCCTCTGTTCATTTTGGGATTCACTGAACCAGCGCTGCCTAAATGTTTGCATTCAATGGTATTTATTTGCAGCATTGCCTTTGAGCCCCATAACCTACTGAGATAGTAAAGATCATCCTGGTTAGCTAATTGAGTTCTTCATAAATGTTATTCTGTGAGTGTGTCTACCGCAGGCTATCAGTCTTCTTTTCCTAGATCAAAAACACACTGTTGATCTCCTGATTACAAAAGAAAAAATCCCAAACAAAACACACATACAGAAGAGATTTAACCCTAGACACCCTCTAGAAGTCATGAGCTTTTAATAATCAAGTGGTTTCCTGCTGAATGAGCACATTGGTTCCATCAAAAAGAACAACAGACTGGGACCCTGTGAAAGCTGAGTGGCATTTGTGATAGTTCACTCGCTTGAGAAGGTCAATGGAAGAGCTGTCCCTACATGGGTTCAGGAGTTAACAATATATGAGTGAAGCCATGCCACTGATCCCATGTCAGAACAGCTTCTGTTGCTCTATGCTAAGTGAACATTGTTTTTACTTAAATTAAAAAATGTGACATTTATACGCAGCATTTTCTCCAGGCTGCTTCACTGGTAGCCACTAGTGTAGGTTTCTGTGTGTGTTGGTGGGAGTTAGTATAGAAACACACCTGACATGACTACATCCCATTCAGGATCTTGTTCAATTAAAGATGAACTGTTGGGATTGGTAGGAGGAGATGTGGATCAACCAAGATCATGCTTTTTCTGTAAATTAGGGACAGATTCAGTACTTTGATGCATATACACATTTAAGAAAAAAAAATACTTGTCTAGAATATTTGCAGTGGAGATGTAGCATGCTGTTTACTAAGAGTTCCTGCTGAGGAAGACAACATCCCTGTAGCCCAGTTAAATAGCTTCTATCACTCTCTGGAGTAATTTCAGAAGGAAAGACAACCTGAGATTTGCGTACATCTCTCTCTCTTTATACAGAAGAAGACAGAGAGAGGGAAAGAGTTCAATCTATATATATTTGTTGCTTGAATCTACTTCCTTTATTATTCTCAGAATCCAAAGAGTAAAATAATACGAATAATGAATTTAATATTGCATCTCCTGTTTTGTTTTGTTTTTTCATTGTAATTGTTCATCCTGCATCATCAGGATCCAAATAGGACCCCGAAGCTTTGCTGACTCAGTAATTTGCTTTCAAAATTACAAATTATGATTTGGCCATTATTGATCTGATAATCACTTATCATTTCTGAATCAGTCACATTGGAGGAGTACTATTCATTAATAGCAGTAACTCTGAAAGATCTTTGATCAACTTCATGCAGTGCTTATCAAAGCTTACAAAAGTAAACAAAGAATGTTCTTTATTACAGCTTAAACAGTACCAAGGAATTGCCCCCCTCCTCATCTCAAATCCGTTTCTTCTAAATTGAGGTGCTTCTGAGCAGACAGCTCCTAGCAGTTTCTTTCAAAAAGTATGCAGATACTCCAGGTTCTCACCTGAATGAACTTTTGTAGAAAAAAAAGTCAAGTTGCAGAACAAAGATACAAAAGGGTTTAAATGGAAGATCACATTAGCTGAACTCTAGGACAGCTTCCATGAAGTCAAAAAAAACATGTTCACTGTAAAAAACGATTACAAGAATGTTAAAACGACCAACTTCTTGAACCAAATATTCTAAAAGAGAGATATTCAGTGCCTTGACTTCACACTATTGATCTGCTTAATAAATTGTTTCAGAGTATTGATACGTTGTGTTCATTTAAAAAGAAATTACTAAACATTTAGAAATCATGTCAGTTGAATGTTAGGGTAGACCAGGGATAACTGGCTTTACAGATATAAGATAAATGATTGTCAACCATCTAAATAGAAGGGACTTCACGCAAACAAGGTCATGCCTCTTCTAAAGGATTCCTCATTAAGAGAAGGAGCAAAATTGCAGAAAGAAGTCTTGAAAGAACTTCCAAATTCACAACTTCAAAAAACAAGGCAACCCCTGGAATAAACCTGCAGATTCTCCACATCCCAGAGAGAGAAGTGATTTGAAAGTATAGATCATACAGACTCAGAAGGCTCTTTGCAGAACTTGAGATTCTTCTTAGACCTCAGAATTACTAACAACCATGTCAACAGTAGGGCACGCCTCAAGAATCTATCTCTATTATGATTGTGCAGTGCTCAACATTCAGTCTGTAGGCCGTCTTTCTGAGCACACAGGAGTGCAAGTGTACCACCTGCTTTCCACACATTAAAGCACCTGTGCTATTTCCTGGGATCATGCAGTTAATTAGAACCAGCTACCTTAAGGCATGTGGGTAAGACGCCAGGCTTGTCGATCAGAAGATCACAAGTTCAGAGGTTCGAATCCCTAGCCCCACGTGACGGAGTGAGCTCCCGCACTCGCCCCAGCTCTTGCCAACCTAGCAATTCAAAAGCATGCAAATGCAAGTAGATGAATAGGTACCACTTCAGTGGGTGGGTAACAGCATTCCATGCTTGTAATGCCAGCCACATGACCGCAGAAGCATCTTCGGACAACGCTGGCTGTTCGGCTAACAAACGGAGATGAGCACCGGCCCCTAGAGTCAGACACGACTGCAGAAATGTGCGGTGGGAAACTTTACCTTTTTTTACCTTAAGGCACGGATTGTTATCGCTAAAATGAAATACAAAGAATAAGAGAATTTGATCTACTTATGCACTAACTTCATCTCTGGCAATATGGAGTACAAGCATCACTTTGTAGAAGAGCAGAAGTATGGCACAGTTTAAGGACTTGGGTTCAGTTCCTAGGATTTTTATCTGAAGTAACAGCATAAGGAAAGCTTCTGCCCAAAACCCCTGTCTGTTTAATTGGACAATAATGTTCTATTAGGGATGCATAGATATGATCCATATCAGTACTTCTGATATGCATGTAATTGTTAATCCATTCTGAAGTTCTAGAATCTGAAAAAAAATCTATTTGTATTTACTGACGGACACACATACATCTAGCATACACATTTGCTATGCCACTATATGCATCATTCTCTAATATACACATTCTGGTATACAACTTGTTCTAAAATATGCATTACTATATACTATATAATTTTTATAAGTATATGGATTTTCATAAGCAACCTTTGAGCCTATGAATATTATGACATGTGAAGCATAAGATTCATAGCAAATATGGACCTCCCTTCTGACAAACTACTGACACCCAGGAAGTTCAGTTTGTTTGAGGTTTAAAGCCTTTGGGGGGGGCACATTTTGTATGAGTAAAACAAGAAGGCAAACAAACAAACCAAAAAGAAAGAAAAAAAGCCCTCACAAACTAAGCACTGTTTTAAAAAAAATCCAGCAGTTCTTTATCTGGTAAATATACAGTATTAACATGGCACAATGTCTGAACCACGTAATTTTTTACTTACTACTCAGAACTGTAGCAGTACACTATTATTCTATACCCTGGAGCTCTGCAGATGCATTAGGAATACAAATCTCAGAATTTCCTATCAGCATGGTCAAAAGTAAAACAGGGTACAGTTGTACAATGCATTCAGAATTTCTTTAACAATAATTACAAGCTACTACATAATCTTGTACAATATTGGAGTGGGTAATATTCAGTTAAAGCCACAGCTGTATGTCTGTGTGTGTGTTTGTGTGTGCGTGTTTCACTGCAACTTGCCTTCTTTTCATCTACGTCTTCTTCTTGTTCTCCATGTCAGGCTGCTTGGAAAAGTCAAATATATTCAACGCAAATGAGGAATGGAAGCATATCCTGCATGCATGTTTGCATAGTTGTCTCTGTGAAAAAAGACAAGCCAATGAACTTAGTAAGCAATATATTCCCAAAGCAGATTGCAAGGGAGGAAGGGAGGGAAGAACAGAGAGAGCAAAATCTTCTGCTTCATGGAAACGTCAGCACTGTCCTCTATAAACACTAACAATGTCATGGACAAGCCTTGGCTTTTCTTGGCTGAAGTACTAAGAAAATGTGTGATCCTGGTCCTCTGACAGTTTAATACACCAATAATAGGAATAATAGGAATTAATAGGAATACACCAATGAACTGGACATGGTTTCCAGCAGGTTCTGGAATATTTCACATTTATCTTTTCTTGATCTCTATCATAATAAACAATGATAAATACAATTATTATAAAAAGGTAAAGGTTCCCCCCGCACAGTTGTGCAGTCATGTCTGACTCTAGGGGCTGGTGCTCTGCTCCATTTGTTAGCCAAAGAGCCAGTGTTGTCCGAAGACGCTTCCACAGTCATGTGGCTGGCATGACGCGCGTGGAATGCTGTTACCATCCCACCGAAGTGATACCTATTCATCTACATGCATTTGCATGCTTTCAAATTGCTAGGTTGGCAAGAGCTGGGGCGAGTACAGGAGCTCACTCCATCACGCGGGGCTAGGGATTTGAACCTCCGAACTTGCGATCTTCCGATTGACAAGCCTGGCGTCTTACCCGCTGAGCCACCACACCCCCTACAATTATTATAGCTACTAATAAATATGCATTTATTTTTAAATAATAAGAAAATGGAAACATGCAAGTTAACTAATGTAATTAGCAGATTTAATTCAGACTTTTTGCTCTTGAGGTTAGCAAGCTTCCTCAAACACTTTGAAGAATCAAGGTTTTGTTTTTAAAAGGGACTTGCATATAATTAGGGCTGCCATATCTGGGCTGCAAAACATCCAACCGCATGGTGGATCTAAAGAGTTAGGATTTCTATGCCTCTTTGCTGCCATCTACTGGTCAAATGGAAGCAGTGACAGATTTTATTTTCTTGGGCTCCAAGATCACCGCAGACGGTGACTGCAGCCATGAAATTAAAAGACGTTTGCTCCTTGGGAGGAAAGCTATGGCAAACCTCGACAGCATATTAAAAAGCAGAGACATCACCTTGCCGACAAAGGTCCGTATAGTTAAAGCTATGGTTTTTCCAGTAGTAATGTATGGCTGTGAGAGTTGGACCATAAGGAAGGCTGAGCGCTGAAGAATTGATGCTTTCGAACTGTGGTGCTGGGACTCTTGAGAGTCCCTTGGACTGCAAGGAGGTCAAACCAGTCAATCCTAAAGGAAATCAACCCTGACTGCTCATTGGAAGGACAGATGCTGAAGCTGAAGCTCAAATACTTTGGCCACCTAATGAGAAGAGAGGACTCACTGGAAAAGACCCTGATGCTGGGAAAGACTGAAGGCAAAAGGAGAAGGGGACGGCAGAGGATGAGATGGTTAGATAGCATCACCGATGTAATGAACATGAATTTGAGTAAACTCCGAGAGACAGTGGAGGACAGGAAGGCCTGGCGTGCTATGGTCCATGAGGTCACGAAGAGTCGGACACGACTAAACGACTGAACAACAACAACTGGTCATCTGGATTGTTGAATGTAATGGTTACATTAGGTCTGGGCCCGCAATTCCCAAACTTCTTATGGTCCTTGACCCAATCTTCATCTTCTAGGTATCTCAAGGCTATGGACTACAATTCCATATGAACTTTCACAAACAGGAGGTGGACATATCTGTTTCCAAGGGCTGAGATGCATTTTAACTAGTATGTGTTTAGAATCAATGCTTCTATATTTATTAACCAATGGAATGTGTTAAGTTTTTGCTCTTTCTAACAAATACTCTGTTTTGTTTGATTCTAGCATAAATTTTATAGGAGCAGACCTTTCTTTGTCTTCCTAGATTTCATTTTACATACCTTAGTGGTCCTCACTCTGCAAAGCTCAAGGAAAAATCATTTATAAGGTCAGATCTCACCTGTTCATTCATATCTGAATCTGGGAAAGATTTCTTTTCTTCTTCTTTTTTCTTTTTAACGTTTTCCTTGGTTCCAAGTTTCTTAGATATGCCAGGCTTGCTACTGTTTGTGATATCAGGATAGCCCAGATGATACTGCTTTTTTGCAGCAGAAATGAGTTCCTTTGGGGTACTTAATTTCAGGAGCTGGTGTTAAAAATTCAATGTGCATCTGAAATATTCAAAGGTACTCCTATTAAAATCTAAATCGGAACTGAAACAATTTCAGAGAAAAGTTTTATAGCAAATTAGTTTCATCTATGTGTTCAGCTTGTTGCAGCTGACCCTCACTGATCTCTAAAGTTTTCACTTAGTAGTTAGATGGGAGACCATCTGAAAATCTAAGTGCTTGAACTGGAAACTATGAAGATAAAACTGGGAGGTCAAAATAATGCCCTGGGAAGAGGGACATATCCATAGATACGTCCATGAAGTCCCCAGGAGTCTATTTATTGAGTTGACAATATTTGAGAGAAGGAACAGAGCATTCTAGAATTCTTTGCAACATTCTATTGCTAGAACATTCAGTTTTGCAAACATGAAATTTTTCAGACATAGGAGTTTTACAGCTGCTAACTCTTGGAATGGAATCACTCCATCCTGAAATGGACAAGGTCAGTGTCTGCTTTTGGAGAGGGGGAAGGCGGGTTCAGGAATTTAAGGACAAAATGCATGCCTTAAACTTGCCTTTAAACTCTCTCTAAATTAAGATATATGGGGAAAAAGAGGCTCTGTGACCCACAGAAGGGAATCTGGCAGGCTACATATAGCCTTCAGCTGCACTTTTTTCATTACTTTCTTAGATTGAAATCTGGGCAACTCAAGGTTGTTAATTTAAAGGGTTGATTCAATGAATGACACCTTCTTTTTAACTTTTTGTTTTTCAGCAGCAGCAATGCTGCTACATATTATAAGGAAATTGCCCTAAGGGGAAAATTATTTTTGCTTTGTGTGTGTAATCCTTCCCCAGTCTTCAAAACAGCTACACTGTTGGACTCAGGTAATGAAATAAGCATCAATAAAACGTATCATTCTTTATCACGTAAAGTATATATGTTGGTGAGAAATGCTGATCTGTTTGTTTTGTTGCTTTTGCACAATGCAGTCCTCTCTTGCTCAGTGCAAAAATTAATAAGGTTATGCAGAATTTCACAGGCTTTGCTTTAATGACATTCCAATCAAAGCACCTACTTTGAAGCAAAAGGCTGAACTGAAGTTGTACTTCCCTTCAAAGTGATGAATCAAAGTGGCTCTGCTGCTCCAATCCTTCTGAGCGTGGGCTGGGCACATACAGAGACTTCTTTCCACCAGAAGAAAGTGAATGGCTATCGTGCCGTCCTCTGATGAACCTATGGCTGAGGAGGGACAGTGACAACTGGAGTATGGCCTAGAACAGGGGTCGGCAAACTTTTTATGCCAGGAGCCATTTTGACATGCTCGTGCACATTTTGAAATGCTCGAGAGCCAGGGGGCGGGGTTTGCGGGCGGGGGCCAATCACGTGGAAGGGGGTGGGGTTTGCGGGTGGGAGCCAATCACGTGGCTTATTGGGGCGGGTGGGAGGGCCCATGTAGCAGTTTCCCCCCCCCACCGGCTTCCTGCCCCTCCCTCCTTGCCTGCAGAAGGCGGCCAGCCTTCTCCCCCCGCTATTTCTGGAAGCGATCCAGCGCCGATCTGCGGGCTGCGGGGGCTCCAGCTTCGGAGGGCGCCGGCTGTTCCGAACCAAGGAGCCAGGGCAGAGCCGGGGCAGGGGAGGAACAGGGAGCGCCAGGGGACTCACCCGCTGCTGCTCGGCTGCCACCTTCCTCCTCCGCTTCAGCCGCCTGCGTACCTTCCCTGGCCGGTCCTCGCGGGCTGCCGGCGATGCTCCCGTCCCGCTGCACCCCAGCCAGAGCACCCGAGTGCCAGGCAGGCAGCTCCGCCCACACGCCCTCCACGCGATTGGCCCGCGAGGACCGGCCAGGGAAGGCACGCGGGCGGAGCTCCCGTCCCGCTGCACCCCAGCCGGAGCGCCCGAGTGCCAGGCAGGCAGCTCCGCCTGCACGCCTTCCACGCGATTGGCCCGCGAGGACCGGCCCAGGAAGGCGCGCGGGCGGAGCTCCCGTCCCGCTGCACCCCAGCCGGAGCGCCCGAGTGCCAGGCAGGCAGCTCTGCCTGCACGCCTTCCACGCGATTGGCCCGCGAGGACCAGCCCAGGAAGGCACGCGGGCGGAGCTGCCTGCCTGGCACTCGGGCGCTCCGGCTGGGGCGCAGGGGGATGGGAGCTCCACCCGCGTGCCTTCCCTGGCCGGTCCTCATGGGCCGCCAGCGATGCTCCCGTCTCGGCCTTGCGGCTGGGGGGCAGCGCCGCATCCCCCAGCCGGTGCTGCAGGTAGTCGCCCAGCAGCTGCGCTGTTTCCTCTCGCAGTGCGCCCAGCATGGCGACGCTCTCCTGCCTGCCTGGCGAGCGCTTGGGGGGGGCGGGGCGGCTGTTGCAACGCAGGCGGAGGAAGAGGCGGCGGCGGCGACCAACCAACTTCCCCACCCGCCGACCTTGAAGAAGCGCTGCCCGACTCTAGCGAAAGTTGTAAGGCTCCCGAGGGCGGGAGGAGGAAGAATCAATCGCCCTCCTCCAGCGCCGGCCATCAGAGTTTGGGGGCAGGATCCAATCGCGTGGAAGGGGCGGGGGTGAGTTCAGCTGCGGAAGAGCCACACTCAAGGGGCCAAAGAGCCGCATCTGGCTCGCGAGCCGCCATTTCCGACCCTTGGCCCAGAAGAACCAGCAGAGGCACAATTCCTGGCTTAAGCTGAGATGGGCCAAGCCATTTTCTTAGAATCAAGAGAGTTAACTACAAAGTTCTGTGGAGTTTACCCTTCCCTTCTTCCCCAGGTCCTAGGAACCTCTGGACCTGAAAGAGCCATGATTTGCTTTGGACCAATCCCTAAACATATTGAACACTGAAAAGAGTTGCATGCTGGGTGTTGCTTCGCTTAGGAGGTACAAGGGGTTGATATTGGCCCCACTTGAGGGGAAAATTGGGTCCCCTGGGGAACAGCCATTCTCTTGAGTCCTGATCCACCCTAGTAGGTCTAGCCAGGTTAATACAAGCCTCCGTGATTTGCAGGGCTTGTCCTGCCCTTCAGAGAAGTCTCCAGGTCTGGAATTCCTTGTCTCACATTCACCATATTTGCACATACACAAGACACGAAATATAGTCAATGCCTTAGACAGAGATCTTGCAAGATTTAGATTCCTACAAGGTCTTATCAGTGCCAGCCTCAGGAGAGATACCCCATTAAAAACACTTAAGCCTCAGCCAGGCAATCTTCAGCATTGCCCCAACTGTCAGCTAATGTTGAACTGCTTGTAGCCATTCCTGGCTGTGATTTCATGTGCTTTAACACAATCATGGACTCCGGCGACTCCAAATCACATTTTGGATTTCTCTGAGCTAGTGCCACAGACATGATGGATCAGGCCCATTGACATCACTGGCTATGGCTTTTGTTGTAGGACAGCTCTTTCTCTTGCACTGGGGCTCTCCTGTAAATTGAAATTAATTTCAACCTAAGAATTGCAGGAAATCAAGAATGCTTAAAGTAGCAACTTCTGATCTTATAGCCATTTGCCTCTTTTGCAGTGCAGTTTTGGTATCACTCCATGATTCTCTCCTTAAATGCTCAAAATCACAGGGTACAGTGATTTCGGGACTCATGCTGCAATTGTATTCCCTCTCATCTGGAAATAAGTCACACTGACTTCAGCGGGACTTTTTTTCCTGAGTCCACAGACCAAGGATTGAGCAGACAGCATGCTGTGCCTCAAACTGGCCTGACAAAGAATTTGACATTCACTACCCTATAGTGGTCAGTGGAAACTTTCTCGCATTGAATGTCCTGCTCACCCAGTCCACTGTGCTAGCCAAATCATGTGAGCCCAGATTGGAGAAGACCTCAACTTATAGTGGTGCTTTTGCAGGGCGCCTGCATCTTTTCTCTCACAACCCATGCAGTTCACAGCATGGAAGGTCAAGGAGAGAGAAAGCCAAGGCTAACAGGTCACCCTGAAAGCTTCAGTAAGTGTATCTCCCTCTCCTTCAACCACCTTCTGCAGAGGCAGAGTGTCTACCTTTCCTCTGGAAGAAACAAGCAACTGTGCCAGCCTGCCCAGATGATTGCCACCTTCGGCATGTTTCTATGAAGCAGAAGTGGTGAAGCTTCTGAGTGAATAACCACCAAAAGGGGCAAAAAACGATTTGAAGATGGCTGTCTTCTGGACAAGAGGGTTCAGGAAGAGTGGTCATTATTGCGTAGACTTGCGGCATTCTCATCCTGGACATGCCCGTTCTCCTTCTGGTGCATCTGCCTTCAGTGGCTTTGAGAGCAGGCTGTCATTTAATCCCTGTCTGGAAGTTCTCACATGCATAGAGAAGGGAGTTGAGAAGTTAGAAGAGCAGGAAGCATCTAAAGACATAAAAGCACCACTAATGAGTCTTGAATTTTCTTTTGTGATTTAAACAGGAGTGAGAACTATTTTTCACCCCAAACTATTGTTTGCATTCTATGTTTGTCCTCTAATGGCACATTCATTATTCCTAGACCTTTTTGGTGTTTGTAATTGCAGATGGGTAGGAATATCCCTGAAGTTTTGGTTCAAGTTAAAGGACCCAAATTGATTGGCTATAGCAGACCATAAGAACATAAGTTAATCAAGTCATATTTGGGACACATCTGAAGTGAACATCATGACATTTGGTATACGTGGAGAGGCAGTGCAGACCCTGATGCATACCAAGTGGCATGAACTTAAAGTGTATTGCTTTTCTTTTTTGGAAGATGAATGAAACCATAATTCAGAAGTGTTTTTATTGACTTTGCAGTCATTTTAGAAAATGTGTGGGTCTCTCCCCTTACTGAAGGTGATCTTTGGAGATCAGAAGTGGCTTAGTTTTTGACACGCTAAAGCTCTTGATTTGAACCCAATGTTTGAAAGCAGAGACTATATTCCTTTCATCCTGATGCTACACCACTTCTTTGTTGGTGAATAAGATCTCTTCACCCTGGTGCTTCTCAAATCTATTGTTGCTTGATCTTGCAGCAATATGCCAGTCTCTAATAACGTTGACCCATTCCTCAAGAAGCAATTAAAGTTTCCATTTTGACTTTTCCAGGCAGAAGCTTTCTTTCTTGTAATAAGAAAAGACTTAAAGACATTGAAAATAGAACATGTAAGAGAAAAGGTATATGGCAAGAAGGATGGGGGTCCTGGCTTATCTTGGAAATAGTAAGAAGTAAATACCTGGGAGGCCTGTGATTTTTCAATTAGCTCAAACAAAATAGCTGCAGTTTATTTATTCCTGGGAGGGTTTTCCAGAAACTCTAAATTACCTTGTACAAATGAGGGATAATGCACAGAACCAGCAATTTAGGGAAGCATCTTACCACTCACTTTGCATACCACAGCCCCGATTTAATTAACCAAGCCTTTATTTAGGAAGAATGAGGCAAACAAATGCATTTTGAGCAGAAAGCAGGACGGTGAACCAGAAATCATAAACTGTACATTTAAGTGGCAATCATTTCAGCCAGGTTGCACTGATAATTTTGTACCATTCATATAGACTCCCAAGTAGGCAGAATGTTTGGGGACAGTTACCTTTGCAAGTCAAATTGTCCCATTCTGCCCAGGGGAATATGAAGCAAATTTATTGGCCATTATTAAAGGAATGAATTGAACACAGGCTGTTGTATGGGGGAGAATGCCTAGCATTTGCACAAGCACATAGGAAGACTTACCCATTCTTGCAGAAGAAAAATAGAATAGGAATCACTGAACAGGTTTGCAGAAGTCTGCTGCCTTTTGCCTTAATGAGGAGTGACATGCCATGGAGGAAATGTAATTCTCCTTGCGGAGGTGATAAATATATCCTCCATTTTTGCATCTGAGGCTATTTGCATTGCTGTGTGGCCTTATGTGACCATTCTGATAGTCAGAAAAAGCTCCTTCACTTGTACTTGTACTTGTACTTGTACTTGTACTTGTACTTGTACTTGTACTTGTAGAGCCAGTTTGGTCTAGTGGTCAAGGTGCTGGGCTAGAAACCAGGAGTCTGTGAGTTCTAGTCCCGCCTTAGGCATGACAGCTGGCTGGGTGACCTTGGGCCAGTCCCTGTATCTCAGCCCGAGGAAGGAGCCAATGGGAAACCAGGAGACTGAGAGTTCTAGTCCCACCTTAGGTGTGAAAGCCAGCTGGGTGACCTTCGGCCAGTCACTCTCTCTCAGCCCAACTCACCTCACAGGGTTGTTGTTGTGGGGAAAATAGGAGGAGGAAGGAGCATTAGGTATGTTTCGCCGCCTTGAGTTATTTATAACAATAATAAAGGCAGGATAAAAATAAAATTAAATAAATAAATAAATATTACTTCATACCACCTCTTAAATGTAATACAGTTCAATGGAGTTAGTTAATAAGTAAGTAAAAGATAATCAATGAATCCTAAACTGAAAGTTTTATTTCTTTATTTAAATTTTATAGACATCCAATTCCAATGGACTCTTAATTAATTAAGAGTTAATTAATTAAAAGCAGCCAAATCTCATGATACACAAAACACACAATATCTCTTTGTTATCCAAAGAATCCCAGCCATTTAAAATATATATATATATGAATATATGAGCATACGCACTGTTCACAAAGCAACTTCAAAGGCAGGCATTGCACAAATGTCCATCCGAGTGAACTCTTCAGAGCTTCTGTAGCCTTGAGCAATAACCAGAGAGACAGAAAGACCTCTCCTACACCACTTCATTTTTTTAAAAAAATCCTCTTTGGGATACTTTATTTGTTTTCAAGAATATGCATTCTTTTTCAGCCATGTTTCTAGAAAAGTGGGTTTAGATGGCTTTTGCTTGTTCATTTTGCAGATTTTTCAAGATGCTGGCTGATCCTTCAGATCTGCTCCCATAGAAACAGCTGGCAAATTTTCCATCCAGTTTGAAGAACTGGACATTCAACACTTGCAGTTGATTCCACTTTGAAATGGCAAGGCTTTCATTTAAAATTGCAACCCTCAGATAGCTTTGGCTTTAGATGGACAACTCTACCCAATGTGATAAAGTTCTCCTTAGATTAGGATGCTATCAGGGACTTTGCATTGCCAGCGTTTGTTTTCATAATTGAGGAAGCCAATGTAATCTAGCTCCCATGGAATCCATAAACCACAATTTACAAACCACAATGACTGTGTCCATAAATCAAACTAAATCAGACTAAATCAAAATGAAACAACCATGCTATATGTTAGTTAACACTGGTGAGTGGCTGTCAAAATGGGCAAGATATAATATGCAGCTTCACAATGCAAACTCTGTCTCTTTTGTACACATGTGTTCAGCTGGTCCAGAATGTGGCCGCACGGACAGTTATTATTGCTGTAAAATCAGCACACGTGACACCACTGCTGCGCGAGCTGCATTGGGTACCAGTTTGCTTCCGGGGCCAATTCAAGGTGTTGGTCATCACCTTTAAAGCCCTACATGGCATGGGTCCACGTTATCTCAGGGACTGTCTCATCCCCATAACATCAACCTGCCCCACTCGGTCATGCAGAGAGGGCATGCTACGGACCCCATCAGCAAAGGAATTCCATCTAGCGGGGTCCAGGAGGCGGGCCTTCTCAGCAGTGGCACCCGCCCTTTGGAATATCTTGCCCCCGGAGCTGAGGCGGGTTTCCTCGCTCCCGACCTTCCGGAAGAATTTGAAGACCTGGTTCTGCCACCTGGCTTGGGACGGGAATGCCAATAGTTCCTCTTGGGGGTGGCTGGTGCCATAGTAGCCTCCCCATTATTTGAGATCTATTAGCCCTTGGATTTTATATTTATTTATTCTATTCGTACTGATTAGTATAATGTCATATTTATATTTTTAACTTTGATCTTATTATCTATTTATCATGTTTATATTTTTAACTTTGATCTTATTGTAAACCGCCGCGAGTCCCCCAGTTGGGGGAGATGGGTGGTGATATAAATTTAAATAATAAATTAAATAAATAAATAAATAAATAAATATGTGACATTGATGTATGTACAAAAGGGCTTACATTATGACACCACATTTTAACCCTTCTCTTTCCCCACAGAGACCAATGTGCATGAGCTGGTATGCCTCTGTAGAACCATGGAATAACTTGACTAAGATATATAAGGAACTAGTATTGGCTGCAAAATGAAAATAAAGCATTTAGTTTCACCTGGTCTTCAAAATGTAAAAGCACTGTCTTAAAATAAATGATGGGATAGAAAAGCTGCAGCCTCAGGGCAATGCAGGGGTCAGTGATTATTCAGCTGTTTTATCGTATTTAAAGTTACTGCAGAGACAGGACTGCAGATAAAGTTGAGCCACTGTCACCTACAATTCCCTTGATGGCTGTTTTCCTAAAATAGTCACATTCCATTGCTTGCTTGCTTGCTTGCTTGCTTGCTTGCTTGCTTGCTTGCTTGCTTATTTATTTATTTATTTATTTATTTATTTATTTATTTATTTGGATCTTGCAAAGCTACCAGGGTGGACAAGCTATATGAAACATTTTTTTAAAAAAAACCAGTGAGCTATTTCAACTGAGGAGTATTTAATACAATCCACCAGGAGAGCAATTCTCGTTCCTTTCTCCATCCCTTCAAGGCACTGACTTAAATAGTGATTACATCAAAAGAATAATCAGGAAAAAAAAAACCTTTGAATCCCAGGATTGCTTTGAACGTTATGATACTGTACCAATACAATTAATTTGCTTCCATTGAATTTCTAAATAAACGGTTATAATGATGTTCTGCTGATGTTAAATTCTTTGAAAAAGCTTGTTTTTCTCCCCCTCCAAAAAACTATGATTTTTTTGGAAATCAAAGGAAAGAAAGAAATTCACCCTAGTAGCAATTGAAAAACATTTGAAGTAATTAGCATTCAAGATATCCTGAAATCCTTCCCACAAACATTTGTACTTGAGCTGTTTATTCATTCAAAATGACATTTGGAAGAAGAAAAATCTAATGACAATTAACAGGAAAAGAAGACAAGTCTTGAACTGGTTTTATTACAAATTATGTAGGTCAAATGGATACATGAGACAGAAGTGACTTACACAACACTGATCACAAAAAGGGACTTCTGATTCCCTTCACTATGGTATCCTGATCAAAGCTATTCTTTCTTTCTTTCTTTCTTTCTTTCTTTCTTTCTTTCTTTCTTTCTTTCTTTCTTTCTTTCTCTATCTATCTATCTATCTATCTATCTATCTATCTATCTATCTATCTATCTATCTATCTATCTATCTTATATGACCGCCCATCTCCCCCAACGGGGAACTCTTTAATTTTAGGAGTGGCCAATTGCGCAGAAGGTTATTGGGGCAGGAGAGCTTCCCAACATAGTCCTTTGCCAATTCCTCAGAGCAGCAGTTTCTGATAACGTTGTGATCTCTAGTGACTCTCTAGGATTTAAAGCTTCTATGTTGCTGGCCACCAAGATTTTCATAAGCCACAATGATATACTAGGTACCTACCCTTCCTCCCCAGAACATGCTGCAGCCCATGTATAAATAAAGACAACCCAATTTCAATAAGTATATATGAAAATATCTTAATCCCCAGAAAATAATAATAATAATAATAATAATAATAATAATAATAATAATAATATGATTTTTGTTGTTGTTTATTCGTTCAGTCGCTTCCGACTCTTCGTGACTTCATGGACCAGCCCACGCCAGAGCTTCCTGTCGGCCGTCGCCACCCCCAGCTCACCCAAGGTCGAGTCCGTCACCTCCAGAATCCATCTTGCCCTTGGTCATCCTCTCTTCCTTTGGCCTTCCACTTTCCCTAGCTGCATTTTATAACTTGCATTTACTGCATTTATAACCTGCCTTTTCTCTGTAAGCCAGGGCAAATTACATGGGGGGAACCTCTCCAGGTTTATTCACACAACAATAGAGAATGTCTGGTCTAAGGTTTCCCAGGCAGCTTCATGGTCAAGTTGGAAATTAAACTTGGGTTTCTCTGTTACAAGTCTAACTTCTTAACCGTGACACTATACTAGCTCCTATAGGGGCACTCTTTATTGTATTATCATTGATGTACTAAGATGTGTTATGAGCAACTGTTTCTAGCACTTCCCAATTTTGACAACTTCCAGATGTGCGGACAACTCCCAGAATTTTAAGGAATGGCTGGGATTTTATTTTAGTTATGTAGTTATTTTATTTCATTAAATCTATTATAGCCACCCATTCCAACAGACTCTGCATTCTTGGGTTCATGCCAGTATATCAGGATGTAGCCAAAATTGAGATACATTGGTCTCGGCACTTAATTGGGACCGGTGGCCATAATATTGCTTCTTCCACTGCTTTAGTTATCCCCCCAAAAAAATAAAGACAACCCAATTTCAATAAGTATATATGAAAATACCTTAATCCCCAGAAAATAATAATAATAATAATAATAATAATAATAATAATAATAATATGATTTTTGTTGTTGTTTATTTGTTCAGTCGCTTCCGACTCTTCGTGAATTCATGGACCAGCCCACGCCAGAGCTTCCTGTCGGCCGTCACCACCCCCAGCTCACCCAAGGTCGAGTCCGTCACCTCCAGAATATCATCCATCCATCTTGCCCTTGGTCGGCCCCTCTTCCTTTGGCTTTCCACTTTCCCCAGCATCAGCATCTTCTCCAGGGTATCCTGTCTTCTCATTTTCTGGCCAAAGTACTTCAGTTTTGCCTTTAATAACATTCCCTCAAGTGAGCAGTCTGGCTTTATTTCCTGGAGTATGGACTGGTTTGATCTTCTTGCAGTCCAAGGCACTCTCAGAATTTTCCTCCAGTACCACAGTTCAAAAGCATCTACCTTCCTTTGCTCAGCCTTCCTTATGGTCCAGCTCTCACAGCCATAGGTCGCTATGGGGAATACCATTGCTTTAACTATGCAGACCTTTGTTGTCATGTGATGTCTCTGCTCTTAACTATTTTATCGAGATTTGTCATTGCTCTCCTCCCAAGAAGTAGATGTCAGTGTCTGCAGTAATCTTTGCACCTATAAATACAAAGTCTGTCACTGCCTCCAGGTTTTCTCCCTCTATTTGCCAGTTATCATTCAAGCTGGTTGCCATAATCTTGGCTTTTTTGAGGTTTAACTGCAACCCAGCTTTTGCACTTTCTTCTTTCACCTTCATCATAAGGCTCCTCATCTCCTCCTCACTTTCAGCCATCAAAGTGGTATCATCTGCATATCTGAGATTGTTAATGTTTCTTCCAGCGATTTTAACTCCAGCCTTGGATTCCTGAAGCCCAGCACGTCGCATGATGTGTTCTGCATACAGGTTGAATAGGTAGGGTGAGAGTATACAGCCCTGCCGTACTCCTTTCCCAATCTTAAACCAGTCCGTTGTTCCGTGCTCTGTTCTTACCGTTGCTACTTGGTCGTTATACAGATTCCTCAGGAGGCAGACAAGATGACTTGGTATCCCCATACCACCAAGAACTTGCCACAATTTGTTATGATCCACACAGTCAAAGGCTTTAGAATAGTCAATAAAACAGAAATAGATGTTTTTCTGAAATTCCCTGGCTTTCTCCATTATCCAGCGGATATTGGCAATTTGGTCTCTAGTTCCTCTGCCTTTTCTAAACCCAGCTTGTACTTCTGGCAATTCTCGCTCCATGAATTGCTGGAGTCTACCTTGCAAGATCTTGAGCAGTACCTTACTGGCATGTGAAATAAGTGCCACTCTTCGATAGTTTGAACATTCTGTAGTGTTTCCCTTTTTTGGTATGGGGATATAAGTTGATTTTTTTCCCATCTGATGGCCATTCTTGTGTTTTCCAAATTTGCTGGCATATGGCATGCATCACCTTGACAGCATCATCTTGCAAGACTTTAAACAGTTCAGATGGGATACCATCATCTCCTGCTGCCTTGTTATTAGCAATGCTTCTTAATGCCCATTCAATCTCACTCTTCAGAATGTCTGGCTGTAAATCACTGACCACATCGTCAAAGCTATCCCCGATATTATTATCCTTCCTATACAGATCTTCCTTATATTTTTGCCACCGTTTCTTGATCTCTTGTCCTTCTGTTAGGTCCTTGCCATCTTTGTTTTTGATCATACCCATTTTTGCCTGGAATTTACCTCTGATGTTTCTACTTTTCCACATTGCTTGTTTAAAAATAATTCCTTAGGTGGACAAAAATGCCAAATCCAGTCTAAACATCTGGCTGACTGTGCAACCCACCATAATAATATACTATTTGCACCCAATCTACCAGATAGTTCTTCTGTATTTAGTACTGTTAACTACCAGATCCTTCCAAAGGATGCAGGAGAGCGAAAGATATTGTTGTTAATATGTACTGTTCTAAGGAATGCAACTTTTTCTAATTGAGTTGAGATTCTGTCCATTTCTATTGTGTCCAAGTGCTTTTCCAGATCTTTTGGTATGGCACCAAGTTCACCAACCACTATTGGCACCACAAGAACTTTCTTTTTCCACAATCATCTCCTCCTCCTCCTCCTCCTCCTCCTCCTCCTCCTCCTCCTCTCATTATTATGGATTAATTAATTACTTTGAATTCAGAATGAAAATTTCATTCCAGCTTTTATCAAGAAAACAGAAACAACACAGATACAGAATGAACTTTATTAAGCATATTCTTCCCCAGCCATGGGGTATGTGTGGACTTCAATCTCTAGATCTTTCAGATGTGTGGACTTCAGTTTCTAGAACTTCAGCAGTAGGTGTGCTCAATACAGAATTTAGCGGTTGACTTCCACAAGTCTGAAGAACATCCACACTGGAGAAGGTGGATATACAGTAGCATATCTTTTATCTGAAGGCATCCTCTGTTGGAAGGACTGTCCAGTCCAGTTAAAAGATAAAGAATGAAAGAAGAGAGAGTAACATTTATCCACTTTTCAGTTTGCAAATTCCTAGAGTACATATAATATAATAAAAATGAAACAGTTCTCTCTCTGCCGTCACTGATTTGGGGGAGAAGGGTAGAAAAGATGGCAGGTAAGAACTCATAGTCGTCTCCTCCTCCTCCTCCTCCTCCTCCTCCTCCTCCTCCTCCTCCTCCTCTTCCTCCTCCTCCTCCTCCTCCTCCTCCTCCTCCTCCTCCTCCTCCTCCTCCTCCTCCCTATTACAACCATTTGGTGAATGGGGAACCTTTCCTATGATAGTCATTTGATGAGAGCACCTATCTCCAAATTCCAAATGTGCCCACTAGCAAAAAAGGCAGACAATTGTCATTGTTTTGAAGTTCTAAAGGACATTGTGAGGTCAGGTCAATTTGTAAAACATCTAATACACTTTTTTTGGCATCTGTGTAGCACACCAATCTGCATTGCTCTATTTCATTTTCCTCTTCCTTCTTCTTCCTTCCCTATATTTATCAATAAGATGCCCAACTTTTGAGGGATTCCCACTGGGATAATAACATTGTGTTTGGCAACTTCCTTGTTTCTTTCTTAGTTAGTACAGGCAAGCAGAAGAATGGTGGTGGGTATAATAAAAGTTCAAGAGATACTTCCTAGATAGATACTTCCCTTAAGAAATGACAACATTCATGTTACCTCCAGTTAGGTCAAGTTCAAACGGTGGGTGAAGAAGTTTTGAAATTTTTACTTTTAAGTTCAGATGACCCCAAACAGCTAGGATCAAATAACAGGCTAATATTGGAAATATCCAAACTCACTTTTTTCTGTAATGATATGAGTGAATGAGTGAGTGAGTGAGTGAGTGAGTGAATGAAAGATTATGCCAAAGGACTAACTTCAATTTCAAACACTCTAGAAGAACTTTAAAAGTTTGGGCATTAATACAACAGTGTAATCTGTAATAAATAATAAAGTATAGAGTAAAACAGTAAGAAATCAATGCCAGGAGAGGACTCATTGCAACTTGAGATGGAGCTGGGGTGTATTTATTTATTTATTTCAATATAGAGAGCTGCCCATCTCAAATATATGACCCTGGGCAGCTCACAAACAATGAAAAAAACAATATAAAAACACCAAAACAATACAATGATTTAAGAACAATTATTAGCTATTAAGGTTATTAGTTTTACTGGTGTTCCTTGTAATCTGCTGCTGCCATGTAGAGTTTTGCTATTTTATGGAGAGTAGCAGGTTGCAAGTGCAAAAATAAAAGGGTGAGAAAAAATTAACCTGAGTACCCTGGAAAATTTACTGAGAGGGATGTAAGGGCTTATTATCAAGGTCTCTGAAAAATTCGTAATATAGCAAGACATCCCCAATTGTTTCCATTGACATAAAGGTAATGCATTCCTTTATATGGATACTAGTAAATCTACTTTCCAATAGAGGAGGTGGGAAGACATTAAATTAAGTTTGAGAGATATGAGTAGTGGTATCAGTAGACCAAATATGTTTCAAATAGCTGAAATCCCTCAAAAAGGGATTAAGCAAAGGGGAAATAAAGAGTGGATATGGGGGGAGAGAAAATGGCTATGTTGAGACAAGGGCATAAAGAGAAAGGCTTTCAGGAACTCATTGTGAAAGGCCCCTGAATAGATAGGATGAATGGTTTTCAGGCATTTAAATCGCTAGTTTTGAGAGAAACAAGGGATTAGACTGAATATTAATTTTACTCTTTGAACAGATAAAAAGGTTAACTTCATTAGGCTTCTGTAGACCAATGCAAACATTGTAACTGTAATTCAGTTCATATATACATGGACGAATGACAGGCAAGATATAGCAAGGAATGATACGGGAAATAGCATCAGATGTGGGTTAGACACTTTTCATAAGCCTTTTTTGTGTAACATTTTCATCAGGTTGTCATCCTTATTGAATTCCATATCTGTGTGGATATGTCTATGAAGGTTCTCAGTCATCCAGGTGGAATTGTCTGTAGCTTGAATCATGTCAACTGGATTTCTATTTTCTCAGTGGAAACGTTTCGCTCCTTATCCAAGGAGCTTCTTCAGTCTGAGCAAAGTTTGTAAGGGAATCCTTAAATATGTTTCTAGGTGGCTGTGTGACCTTACACCTGGGGCTAGGTCATTGTTATTTTGAGATGTTATTTCTAAGTCCCTTTATCATCTAAAGGAGGATCGTTAAGATCACCATGCTGCTGTTGAGCTTGCGAAATGGTCTTAATCTTCCTAGGCACAGAAGACAAAGCAGGGAGGAAAATAGGGGAAAGATTGTGCCTGAGGCCCCCACCTCTATTCAAGGAAGGATTTTCCAAGTTGGCATAAATGGATTCCTTGACCCCTCTCTCAAACCACCTATCTTCTCTGTCTAAAATGTGAACATTAATGTCCTCAAATGAGTGTCCTTTTTCCTTTAGATGAAGATAAACTGCTGACTCTGGTCCTGTGGTGTTACGTCTCCTGTGTTGGGCCATCCTCCTGTACAAAGGTTGTTTGGTTTCTCCAATGTAGAGTTCAGAGCACTCCTCACTGCACTGGGTTGCATAAACTACATTACTTTTCTTGTGTTTTGGAGTTTGATCTTTGGGGTGTACAAGCCTCTGTCTCAGTGTGTTGGTGGGTTTGAAATATACAGGTATGTGGCGTTTGCCAAATATCCGTTTTATCTTTTCAGACACACCAGCCATGTAAGGAATGACCAGGTTCTTCCGTTTACTCAGTCTCAGCCCTATCTGTCGCTGTTTTAGGTCTGGTAGATTTAGATTTAGTGAAGGCCCAATTTGGATATCCACAGGCCTTCAGAGCTGTTCTCAGGTGCTGATTTTCATTCTTTTTGGAATCCATGGAGGTGGGGATGGTTTCTGCTCTGTGTGACAATGTCCTGATTTGACAATGTCCTAGTTTGTGCTGCAGTGGATGGTGGGAGTCAAATATCAGATATTGATCTGTGTGTGTGGGTTTCCTGTAGATCCCTATTTCTAGCTTGCCACTGGTCCCAAAATAACCATGACCTAGCCCCAGGTTTAAGGTCACACAGCCACCTAGAAAAATATTTAAGGATTCCCTTACTAACTTTGCTCAGACTGAAGAAGCTTCTTGGATAAGGAGCGAAACGTTTCCACTGAGAAAATAGAAATCCAGTTGACATGATTCGAGCTACAGACATATCTGTGTGGAACACCCAAGAAAAGTTATCTATGTCGTGGAAGGAGAAAGTACCTATGTCTCTTTTCCACCCTGGACAATCTGTCATCACCCCAGATGTACTTCAAATAGATGGTGAGCTGAGAAGTACTGGGAGAGGACTCTCAAATGGCAATTTCATGGTCAAGGGCAATGGAGAACAGTTCTCAATCCAAGAATTTGAATCCAGACTTCAGTGCAAAATTGGGATTGTAAACTTCCTCACATGGTTCTGGCTGGAAAGCAAATTAATATATTTTCTCTGAAAGCATTTTATAATCCCTTTTATTTGAATTGTGGCTTCCTAAAACTGATACAAAATTACATCAAGTTTCATACAAACACACACACACACACTTTTTTTTTGAAAGTTTTAACAACAACAGTAAGAACTAATACAAACTAAAGTAGAACAAGAGAAAAAAGAGAAAGAAGAAAAGAAAAGAAAAGAAAAGAAAAGAAAAGAAAAGAAAAGAAAAGAAAAGAAAAGAAAAGAAAAGCTAAAAGTGCAAAAAGAAAAAATGTAGAAGAAATATAGAAAAAAGACAGATATAAAGACAGATATAAAGAAGTGGCTTCCAATCTTCTTCACAGCAGTTATAAGTACAATTATATTTTACCTTCTCTCTCTAAAGTTACACTATGACTCTCTTCTTTCTTTCTATAATCTATTATGTCTAATCATCAAAACCATAAATCACAAATTCATTTTTTTTCTTTTTTACGCAAAAAGTCCCTAAAGGGTTTCCAGTCACTAATAAATGTAGCTTTAGCCATTTCTACAAGTTCCGTCATCTTCACCAACCATTCCTCTTTGCAGATATTGCCAAATCTTTCCACCTTTGTGCATACAAGAATTTCGCTACAGTTATCATATATAAAAAGTGTTCCATGGCTCTTTTCTAAATCCTGTCCATCAGTCCAAGGAAGAAAAACTCTGGTTTCAATTGAATATTAATCTTTAAAATCTTCTGAATCTCTGTATTTGAGCCCAAAATTTTCTAGCTTTTGTACACATCCACCAAGAATGATGACCCTTCTTGTTGTTCACATTTCCAACATCAATTTGAAGTGCCTTTATATATTCTAGACAATTTCTCTGATGATATATACCAATGGTACATCATTTTATAAAAAATCTCTTTAAGATTATAGTAAAGGTAAAGGTTTTCCCCTGCACAGTCATGTTTGACTCTAGGGGGCGATGCTCATCTCCGTTTCTTAGCTGAAGAGCCAGTGCTGTGCGAAGATGCTTCCGCAGTCATGTGGCCGGCATGACGCACACGGAACGCTGTTACCTACCCACCGAAGTGGTACCTATTTATCTACTTGCATTTGCATACTTTCGAATTGCTAGGTTGGCAAGAGCTGGGGCTAGTGCGGGAGCTCGCTCCGTCACGCGGGGCTAGGGTCTCAAACCGCCGACCTTCCGATCAACAAGCCTGGCATCTTAACCACTGAGCCAATGCGCCCCCATCTTTAAGATTATAGCATAGTATAAATTTCAATCCTTTCAACCACATATTTTCCCATTGTTCCATCTGTATATTATATCCAAAAGTTTTATGTATAACCAAGATGGACATGGGAAACATGGTCAAGTTCATGAAGTTTCCTTGGCAATATTTTTGGAAGTGGTTTACCATTGCCTTCTAGGGCTGAGAGAGAGTGACAGGCCCAAAGTCAGCCAGCTGGACTCATACCTAGAACTGTAACCACAACACCTATTCAGATTTACAATACTGACAGATAGACATTCTCCTTCATCTCTTCAGTAGAGAAATGAAGAAATGGAAAACTCAAAAGCAGTGAAGTAAAGGGAACCAATAACTGGCTTCAGGTTTAAAAGAAAGGACTCTGTGGGAAAGAAATAAGTAAAACATGGGGATGAAATAAATGAATTGGAACTGAATTTATTTGCATTGAGAATTGAACACAGTGTGCTCAGTAGGAAGGCAAGAAACACTCGATGAAAAATAGAAAATAGAATAACTCCACCAACATTTATGCATCTTTCTAAAAACTGTTTCTGTTGTTTAGCTCTCAATCACAATTCTTTTTCTTAACACTATTAATAAGATTCTTTTTCCCTCCCAAGTTCTGGTTGTTCTTAAATGTGCTAACCATCCAAATGAATTCAGAAATTCAGTGGGATTTATTCCCAACTGAGTAGAAGATTGCAGCCTAAAGCTTTCTTGTAAAAGGATATTTCCTTACATATAATCTTATTTAAGGGATAATTTATACAATGTAGCATTACAATGTAAAAGAATAGCAAACATTGCCTAAATTCTGGATTAACAGAGCTCATTGATTGGATCCAGATTTAGTTATGCTTAGAATAGACCTTTTGTAATCAATGTGACTTGATTTAGTCATAACTTCTTGGCTCATTTATTTCAGTCAATCTGGTGAAAAATGGCTAATCTGAATCCATTGTTTCTTTCATGTGATGTAAGAATTTGTCCATCCCATATAATTCCTCCAGTTTGTACAGTTACTGAATTTACAAATGAAACTTAATCAATATTTGTGTACTGTTTTAATAGAACCATAGGACCATTTAATAGAGCCATTGGAAAGGTTCATTGAAGTTTATTATTTATTTATTTTTATACCGCCTTTATTATTTTTATAAATAAGGTGGCGAACATACCTAATACTCCTTCCTCCTCCTATTTTCCCCACAACAGCAACCCTGTGAGGTGAGTTGGGCTGAGAGAGAGTGACTGGCTCAAGGTCACCCAGCTGGCTTTTGTGCCTAAGGTGGGACTAGAACTCTCAGTCTCCTGGTTTGCCATTGGCTCCTTCCTAGGGCTGAGAGAGAGTGATTGGTCCAAGGTCACCCAGCCAGCTTTCATGCCTAAGGCAGGACTAGAACTCTCAGTCTCCTGGTTTGCCATTGGCTCCTTCCTAGGGCTGAGAGACAGGAACTGGCCCAAGGTCACCCAGCCAGCTTTCATGCCTAAGGCGGGACTAGAACTTTCAGTCTCCTCATTTCTAGCCCAGCACCTTAACCACTAGACCAAACTGGCTCCTATGTTCCTATGTTCAGGTCCTATGTTCAGTGCTGGAACTCAAATTAAAACATCCCTGACATTTTGCTGTCTAGCCCATCACTTCTCTGAGTAACTGATTCCATTATCAAATTATTCTTACTATTCAGAAGTTTTGCTAACATTCAGATAGATTCTACCTTCCTGAAAGTTGAATCCATTATTTGATGTTCTGCATTCTGGAATTTCAGACTAATCATACAAAGACCTAGCTCTCTGGAGAAGTTTGTAATGATGGGGAAAATGGAAGGAACGAGAAGAAGAGGACAACTAGCAGCAAGGTGGATGGACTCAATTTCAGTGGGATGGGTGCATTGTTGGAAGACCTGGAGGATCAGATTGGGGGCAGATGCTTCTGGACAAATTCTATTTATGTGGTCTCTAAGAGTCAATACCAATTTGATGGCACATAATCAATCAAAAAATTCTGGAATGATCTTGAAGAGGTCTTGATTTTCTTCTGTGTAACATTTTAAGGTATTTAAAGAATGCTATCATAGCTCCCATTAATCTTCTATTCTCAGGGGAAAATATTACTTTAATCTCTCTATTTCTAGTCCCCTAATTATCCTGGGCGTGGTGGCTCAGCGGGTAAGATGCCAGGCTTGTCGATTGGAAGATCGCAAGTTCAGAGGTTCGAATCCCTAGCCCTGCGTGCGGAGTGAGCTCCCGCACTAGCTCCAGCTCTTGCCAACCTAGTAATTCGAAAGCATGCAAATGCAAGTAGATTAATAGGTACCACTTCGGTGGGTAGGTAACAGCGTTCCATGTGCGTCATGCGGCCACATGACTGTGGAAGCGTCTTCGGACAAAGCTGGCTCTTCGGCTAACAAATGGAGATGAGCACCGGCCCCTAGAGTCAGACACGACTGCACAAATGTGCGGGGGGAACCTTTACCTTTTACTTATCCTGGCTGCTCTTCTCTGAAGGTGTTCCAGTTTATCGTAATTCTTCTTAAAATGAGGTGTTTATAAGTGAAGTGTATACTTGAGCTTAGGTCTGACTAATGCAGAATAAAGTAAAGCTATCACTTCCTATGATTTGGAAACTATGTTCCTGTTGATTCAGCCTCAGACTCTCTTTTACTTTTTTGCAGCCATATCGCACTGCTGATTCATATTGTACTTTGCAATCAGCTACTATTTCTTTTCCAAGATTATCAAGCAAGATAATCACCATCTTATACCTGTGCATTTGATCTCTGTTTTTCAAATGGAGAAAAGTTGAATTTGGGTTTGTTAGGATTGATTCTGGTATTTTCATCTCATTTTTCTAACCTATCATTTTGAGAATGACTGTAGATTCTGCCATTTATGGTATTTGCTATCCCATGCAATTTGTGTGTCATCTGCAAATCTGGTAAGCATTTCCTTTACTATTTCATTCAAGTCATTAATAAAATTGTTGAAATGTACATAAGTGTACCCAACCTGGGACTAAACATTATGTCACCCCATTTGATAACTCACTCCACTTTAATGAATTTAATTTCATAGATGAGCACTCTTTGTTTATATATTTTGTGAACTTTATGTTCACTAATTTGTCATGCTATCCAGTCTACAATAAACCAGCTTTCTGGTTGGAATGTCATAGAGCACTTAGTCAAATGGTTTGTTGAAATCAAGATATATTATATGTGCAAAGTTGCCACTATCTATTAAGAAAGCTTCCTGATTATAATCAATGAGATAAAATTAGTCTGGGAAGACTTGTTTTCATTAAATCCATGCTGGCTTCTAGTACTTAACTGCATTGTTTTTAAGGTGCTTGCAGATTAAGAAGTTGAGTAATTATACTAATGGTACCCATTAGCATTTTGCTGTATTCAGTGAGCATCTAATATTCTCTTCCTTTATTTTGAATATATCTCAAGAAAAGTTTTTGATTTTAGCACCTTTTGCAAATCTCAGCTCATTCTTGACTTAAACTTTTGAACTCCATCTCTACAAATCCAGGTGTTACAAATTACTCTTGTTATAATCCATTCATTTGCCTTTAGTTTCTAACAAGACCTGTACAGCTTGGCCTATTATTCTTTGCCAGCCACATTTCATCAGCTACCACATGTAACTTCAGTTCTCGTTTTGTTGACTTGTTAGGTTGCTGGTTCAAATGTGACTCCTGCATGGAATTAATTTTCTTATCCCTGGTTACTGTCCTCCAGTTCTTGTCTGGTCTTGATGAGTTGCTCCCCTGAGGAGTGCTATGTGGTGATTATTATCTTGTCCAGTCCTGGTCACTTGTCTCCCTTGTTTTTCCTCCTCTACATGTCTGCATTTTCTTCAGGTTCACATTCCATCCATCTCTATCTCCCAATATTTTATTTCTGGTAAAAGGCTACTAGTCTGTATACTTCCTTGGTGACACTTTTTACACATGTCATTTCCTTGGTTTTAGATCTTCATTAACCACCCATCTGGGTAAAAAAAAAAAACACCTCACATTGATATAGAAAGAAGTTGTCCAGACCATTTGGACCTGGATTGGATTGGAAGAAGATGAGCATGGTTTTGAAAGTTGATGAAGAAACATCAATAACCTACTCTACGCTGATGACAGTACCCTGGTAGCCAAAAGTTCAAAGGATCTGCAAGGTCCAGTAATAAAAGTCAAAGAACACAGTGAAACTAAATGGGGCTAAAATTAATTATAAAGAAGATCAAACTAATAACAACAGGTACAGCAACCAGCTTTAGAACTGATAAAGAAGTGGTATCAATCAAAGTGGTTGATAGATTCTGTCTTCTAGGATCAACCGTCAACAGTAAAGGAATAAGCAGTCTTGATTGCATGTTCTGTGAATTTCAAATTGAACTTGATCATAAAAGTCATCAATCCCCTCACCTTCTACACCAGTGTTTGGAGCATAAATTTGGATTTTAAAATATTGTCCAATGTTGTCCAAAAAATGTCCAAAAATCTAATTGCTTCTGATTGCTTTGTAGCCCAGTAACGTCCTTGCTATACACTTCCTTTTTTAAAAATGTAATTTTATTGAAAGTTTTAAGAATAAGAGTAAAAATTAATACAAACTAAAATAGAGTAAGAAGGAAAAAGGAAATAAAAGAGAAAGCTAAAGTGCAAAAACAAAAACGAAAAGAAAAAAGGTAGAAGAAAAATAGAAAAGAAAGAAAAAAGTTATAAAGAAGTGGCTTCCAATCTTCTTTACAGCAGTTATAAGTACGATTGTAGATTTACCTTTCTCTAAAGTTACGTCTTGACTCTCTTCTTTCTATAATGTATCATATCTAATCATTAAAACCATATATCGTATCCTCATTTTTTTCTGTTTTACGTAAAAGGTCCATAAGGTGTTTCCAGTCAGCAATAAAGATAGATATTGTCTTTTCTCTATTCAAACAGGTCAATGTGGCCACCTCAGCAAGTTCCATCATCTTCACCAGCCATTCCTCCATTGTAGGTATAGCCAAATCTTTCCATTTTGGGGCATACAATAATGTCTCTGTGGTTATCAATATAACAAAGTTATATTGATAACCACAGAAGTTCCATGGCTCTTTTCTAACTGTTTATACATCATTCCCAAGAGGAAAAGTTCTGCTTTCAGTTGTATATTAATCTTTAAAATCCTCTGAATCAGTGTATGCATTTAAGCCCAAAATCTTCTAGCGTTTTTGCACATCCACTAAGCATGATAAAATGACCCTTCTTGTTGTTCACATTTCCAACCTAGATTTGATGTACCTTTATATATTCTAGATACTTTTTCTGGTGTCATATACCAATGGTACATCGTTTTATCAAAGTTCTCTTTAAGATTATAACATAATATAAATTTCAATCCTTTCAACCACATATTTTCCCATTCTTCCATCTGTACATTATAACCAAAAAAATTAGCCCACTTTATCATACATTCTTTCACTTGTTCTTCTTATGTTACAAATTTCAACAAAAATTCATACATTTTAGCAATTACATGTTCATCATTTGTACACAATTCCATTTCAAAGTCAGTCTTAGAATATTCAATACCAAAAAATATTTTATCTACTTTACATCTTTCTGATAACTCTAAGTAAGAAAACCATTGACAACTATGTCCTCTGTTATCAGTTGTTCTCTTGATTTTATTTTATGATCCCCTTGATAAAATTCTAGTATCTCATGGTATGTTAACCGTTTGTGTTTGCCTCTTATTTCTCGTCTATAAAATGCTTCTTGTCATGCACAAACAACACAAAGGTGTTTTCAGGCACAACCTGTATCTATTCCATATTCTCCATATGGCACGTCTAACATAGTGATTTTTAAAATCTACATTAACCTTGACTTTATCATACCACAAATATCCATGCCACCCAAATCTCAGGTCATGTCCTTCTTACTCTAAAGGTCTTCTATTTCTCAGCAACATCCACTCTTTCATCCAAACCGAACAGCAAGCTGCAAAATAAAATTTCAAATCAGGTAAACCCAATCCTTCTCTTTCCTTTGCATCTTGTAACACCTTATATTTAACTTGTGGTTTTTTTCCCTTGCCATACAAACTTAGATATATCCTTTTGTCACTGTTTAAATAGTGCATTAGTTGTCAAAACTGATATTGTCTGAACTATAACTTCCTAACTATGAAAGCAATGCTGTTTCTTACTTTTTTCATGTCCTAAGTAATAAACAATGTGCTCTTCTAGAGGAAAGTCCATCTAAATTTGCTGATGCCTAAGATGTCAATGTCAATGTGTAGTCAATTCATTTTATCTTTCATTGTGTTGAGATTTCCCATGTTCATGCTTCTTACATTCTATGTTTCCACTGCAATTCTCTCTTTGCAGCTTTGGTTTTTCTTTTATTTATTTCTTTTATTTATTAGACTTCTTGACTGCCCAACTCGTACAGGATGACTCTGGGCGGTTCACAACAATAAAAACGACATATCATTAAAATACAAAATACATATACATATATATATATATATATATATATATATATATATATATATATATAATATACATAAATGATCCTGCATCATTTTACATTTTCTATCCATGTGATTTTCTTGGTAAAAATGCAGGAATGGTTTACCATTGCCTGTAGGTTGAGTCATGGCAACTGGATTTCTTTCTTTTGGTTGAAACGTTTCGCTGCTTGTCCAAGTAGCTTCTTCAGTCTGGGACAAAAGTTGGTGGGGGGACCCCATATATATCTTCAGGGTTGGCTGTTAATTGGGATGGCTTGTTGATTGGGCAATTGAGGTGTAGATAGTCTTTAGGATGTCTTACTCCTAAAACCTTTATTCATCCCCAAGTGGATCATTAAATGTGGCCTTGCTGGTAACTTGTGAAGTGGTCTTAATCTTCCTGGGGACTAATGAAAGAGCAGCATGATAAATGGGGGACAAGTTGCACCTGAGGCCTCCGCCTCTATTGAGGGAAGGATTTTCCACATTGGCATGAATGGATTCCTTAACCCCTCTCTCAATGGTTTACCATTGCCTTCTCCCATGCAGCATTAATCAATGCCTTTGCCATTATCACTAAAGTGATCATCTACCTCCAGCCTCTTCCTATATTGCTGTTGTCCAATATAGGTGCCTTCTTGCTTTGGTTGGGCAGCTGGGATGACCCTGCTGGGAATAGATACTCCTGGCATAAAGTCCCTGCACTCATCCCTCTCAGGAACATCCCACCCCACCCCACCCCACTATGATGAGGTAGCTCTGCAGTATTTGGGGGAGGGTGGGTTTGGTAGAATATAGCAAAAATGTCTACAAAAAGGAAATAATGCACTTTTTAATGCATTTTTCTTAGAAATAACTGCCATCAAAATCTATAGTTCTTCCTTTTATGTAACATGGCTAGAACTGCAGTTAACTGAAAATAAAGAATTCCATCCCAAATACTTTAGAAATTAAACTTCTAGTTTAACATTATTAACATAAATTGGAAAAAATGATCAAAAATGAGAAGCATAATTCATGAATAAGTTTTCATGGAACTCCTAGGTCCCCCCACCCCCTAATTTAACTGACATCTTAGAGATTCATCAAAAATTCTGTTGAGGTTCTGTGTGCTGAAAAGGCTTTATGGCTTCGTGACTCTTCATTGTAATAAGAAACCAATGTGTCATGATGTTCAAATTCTATAAACCAACTTTCAAATCATTTCCCTCTGCTATGTACAGTTCCTTCTGAATCCCTCCCTGGGTTGAAGAGTTTTGTTTTGTTTTGTTTTGTTTACATAAAAAGAAAATGTGTGACTCTCCTTTGTCAACCAGATATTCTCTTTTGATTATCACTTTTCTCTCTTCCCAATATCTCGGAGCAGCAATAGAGTATATAGAATCTCTGTTTTCCTTATAGTCTACTCTAAAAACAAATTAATTTTCTCCAAAGGCGCTGAAGAGCTAGGCAAAATACCTTTTCTGTGTATAGTCACAGCAGTATAGGAACTGTTGTTTTATAAGACCAGAGTTCTCTTCTGGTATTAATCTCTGAGGAATAATTAACACTGGCTAGTTTAATTTGTACTATCATTATTGGGGATAAAGTCCTCTTTCCCCATTGAAGGTTCTCAGTCATCCAGGTGGAACAGTCTGTAGCTTGAATCATGTCAACTGGATTTCTATTTTCTCAGTGGAAACGTTTCACTCCTTATCCAAGGAGCTTCTTCAGTCTGAGCAAAGTTAGTAAGGGAATCCTTAAATATGTTTCTAGGGTGGCTGTTTGACCTTGCACCTGGGGCTAGGTCATGGTTATTTGAGATGTTTATTTCTAAGTCCCTTTATCATCCAATAATATATGGAAGATCTGTATAAGAAGGATAATAATACCGGGGATAGCTTTGACAACATGAAGAGTGAGGTTGAATGGGCCTTAAGAAGCATTGCTAATAACAAGGCAGCAGGAGACGACGGTATCCCAGCTGAACTGTTTAAAATCTTGCAAGATGATGCTGTCAAGGTGATGCATGCCATATGCCAGCAAATTTGGAAAACGCAAGAATGGCCATCAGATTGGAAAAAATCAACTTATATCCCCATATCAAAAAAGGGAAACTCTAAAGAATGTTCAAACTATCGAACAGTGGCACTTATTTCACATGCCAGTAAGGTAATGCTCAAGATCCTGCAAGGTAGACTCCAGCAATTCATGGAGCGAGAATTGCCAGATGTACAAGCTGGGTTTAGAAAACACAGAGGAACTAGGGATCAAATTGCCAATATCCGCTGGATAATGGAGAAAGCCAGGGAGTTTCAGAAAAACATCTATTTTTGTTTTATTGACTATTCTAAAGCCTTTGACTGTGTGGATCATAACAAATTGTGGCAAGTTCTTGGTGGTATGGGGATACAAAGTCATCTTGTCTGCCTCCTGAGGAATCTACATAATGACCAAGTAGCAACGGTAAGAACAGACCACGGAACAATGGACTGGTTTAAGATAGGGAAAGGAGTACGGCAGGGTTGTATACTTTCACCCTACCTATTCAACCTGTACGCAGAACACATCATGCGATGTGCTGGGCTTGATGAATACAAGGCTGGAGTTAAAATCACTGGAAGAAACATTAACAATCTCAGAGATGCAGATGATACCACTTTGATGGCTGAAAGCGGGGAGGAGCTGAGGAGCCTTATGACAACGTTGAAAAAAGAAAGTGCAAAAGCTGGGTTGCAGTTAAACCTCAAAAAAACCAAGATTTTGGCAACCAGCTTGATTGATAACTGGCAAACAGAGGGAGAAAACCTGGAGGCAGTAACAGACTTTGTATTTCTAGGTGCAAAGATTACTGCAGAAGCTGACTGCAGCTAGGAAATCAGAAGACAACTACTTCTTGGGAGGAGAGCAATGACAAATCTCGATAAAATAGTTAACAGCAGAGACATCACACTGACAACAAAGGTCCGCATAGTTAAAGCAATGGTATTCCCCATAGCGACCTATGGCTTTGAGAGCTGGACCATAAGGAAGGCTGAGCAAAGAAAGATAGATGCTTTTGAACTGTGGTGTTGGAGGAAAATTCTGAGAGTGCCTTGGACTGCAAGAAGATCAAACCAGTCCATACTCCAGGAAATAAAGCCAGACTGCTCATTTGAGGGAATGATATTAAAGGCAAAACTGAAGTACTTTGGCCACATAATGAGAAGACAGGATACCCTGGAGAAGAAGCTGATGCTAGGGAAAGTGGAAGGCAAAAGGAAGAGGGGCCGACCAAGGGCAAGTTGGATGGATGATATTCTGGAGGTGACAGACTTTACCGTGGGGGAGCTGGGGGTGGTGACGGCCGACAGGAAGCTCTGGCGTGGGCTGGTCCATGAGGTCACGAGGAGTCGGAGGCAACTGAGCAAATAAACAACAAAATTTTAAACAGATTGACAAGTTAATATTAAGTTTTTTATGGAAGGAGTTAATATCAGGAATTTCTCTTTTAAAGTTACTGGTGTTGTATATTAATGGTGGATTTAATTTTCCTGATTTGAAAGCATATCACTGGGCATATTTGTTAACCTCCATAATGTAGTTGAAAGAAAATGAAAATTAATTTGTTCCATTGTGGGCTCACTTACAGTGTTTGTTTCTTTTACCTTTGGAATATTGTCAAGTGCTTGGTTCTAATTATAGTATGAAGTTGTGATATTTCCAACATTAAAGTCAGTTAGACAGTTTTGGGGTATTACTATGTTAGCAATTAAAATTTGATCCTAGTTCTCATGAGAAATTGATTCTCTGGAATAAAAATGGTGGGGAAAACCTTTCACTGAAAATCAAGGGTTGAAAATGGGATAATTACTCTTAATCAACTAAAACTGTTAATCAACTAAACTTTTAAAGTTTTTGAAAGATTACAAAAGGAATATCATCTACCAGAACCAATCAAATGGTGATGCTTCCAGTTAAAAATTTCTTATGACTGTTGTTCATCTTGGATGCTTTAGCAGCCTATGAAACTCCAATTGCTTTGATTATATTATGAAAATTTTCTCTGGAGGCTAAACCAGCAACTCAATATTATCAACAATTGTAACAGATGACCCAAATTTGCAACACAGAGCTGGAATATCTGCTATTTAAAAAAAAACATGTTTCTCACCATTTAAAAACCAGGATAAGTCAACAAGAACAACAAAATCATTATGGAGTTTGTTGGACTTTTCTATGGATGTTCAAAAAAAATGGTGGTCATCCTTTGTATGTTAGAGAAGTAAGTTGAAGGAACATTAGTGTCCATTCTGTGGCCTCTTTAGGAGTTAACTGTGGCAAACCAGGACCTTGGGAAGAAATTAAAGTTTAAAGGTGTTATTGAATTACATCCTCAACATTTGCAATTTGCCCATTGATTAAGAGCTTAGGTTATATTGTAGATGGACTACTACAAAAAAGGTTTTGAACAATATTTGTATACCAGACTCTAAAGATTGGCTCATGAAATCTGTCAGCTCTCTCCCTTCGAACTCGTTCTTTATAAGTAGAGAGACAAGATCTGATAGTATGATTATGAATTATGAAGTTTAATTTGCTGTTAAGAAAATGATCTATACTGTTTTATATAATTATAATAGCATTCTTTTTACCATTATAGAACAGTAGACAACTATGGTAGTATTACTGCAGTTTTTATTTTTTTTAAGCATCCAAGGGTATCTGAGTACAGTTACCTGCCTAAGCAATCATAAATGAGGTATCCTCTATAAATTTGATATTGTCCTAGATATAATAGCAAAAGCATTCTGGTTGTACTTGGATGGATGGATTTCAGCTGGAAAGGCAAACAGCCTTTTGTTGAACCAAGTTGTTGTTGCTATTTGTTCGTTTTTTAAGGATTTGCTATGGATTTATTCATAGTTGGACCCCTGTTGGAATCCTCATCCCAAATATTCACCATAATGTATCTCCAACCAAGGACTGGGGGTGGGGGAGGATGGGATTATGACTCTTAAATGCAGAAACAGATCACTTGTAGCTAACTTTGATGCTGGTCATGCTTATTGTTTGTTTGTTTGTTTGATTGATTTTTATCCCAGCTTTATTATTTTTGTAAATAACTCAAGGTGGCAAACATACCCAATACTCCTTCCTCCTCCTATTTTCCCCACAACAGCAACCCTGTGAGGTGAGTTGGGCTGAGAGTGACTGGCCCAAGGTCATCCAGCCGGCTTTCATGCCTTAGGCAGGACTAGAACTCACAGACTCCTGGTCTCTAGCCCAGCACCTTAACCACTAGAGCAAACTGGCTTTCTTTTAAAGTGTTGTTGTAGTCTTACCCTTCAGAAATCTATGTTACTTAATGACAATTACAAAAACAAAACAAAACAAAATAAACAAAATAAACAAAACAAAAGCTTTGGGTAAAATCACAAATCTAAAAAGCAAACATAAAACCATGATTATAACATCTTTGCCTATTTTTGCCCAGCAACCATTCTTTATTCAGTGTCCATAAACCTTTTGCAGTTTCCTATATCATAGGAGATGATAGATAGATAGACAGACAGACAGAAAGACAGACAGACAGACAGACAGACAGACAGACAGACAGACAGACAGACAGACAGATAGATCTCATAGTAAAGGGGCGTGGTGGCTCAGCGGGTAAGATGCCAGGCTTGTCGATCAGAAGGTCGCAAGTTTGGTGGTTTGAATCCCTAGCCCCGCGTGACGGAGTGAGCTCCTGCACTAGCCCCAGCTCTTGCCAACCTAGCAATTTGAAAGCATGCAAATGCAAGTAGATGAATAGGTACCACTTTGGTGGGTAGATAACAGCATTCCGCATGTGTCATGCTGGCCACATGACCATGGAAGTGTCTTCCGACAACGCTGGCTCTTCAGCTAACAAACGGAGATGAGCACCGGCCCCTAGAGTCAGACACGACTGCACAAATGTGTGGGGGGAACCTTTACCTTTATAACATAGGAGGGCTATTATTTAATGGAATTCATCAAAGAGGTTCAAAACTACCAAAGAACAGCTTCTTTGAGTCATGATTTTACCTAGTACCAGGAATTAAAAGGAAGAGGTGGTCTCTGAAAACAGATGTTTCTCAGATTATAGAGAGATTGAGCTGTGGATAGATACTGACAGTTGGTTCAATTGCTAAAAGGTCTGTTGAGGATAGACAAAATCCTCATCACCTGAGATGGCTATTATATATATCTTTCTCATACCTGCATTAGCATAAAGCATCATTCCTCGACCTGTTGTCCCCATGTGTGTTGGCTGACAATTGGTTGTCATCCAATGTAACTGGAGGAGAACACCTTGAGAAGGCTGACTTAGAAGAACTTTCCATTGTGTGTTAGATTGCTCATGAGTAAATGGGCCTTATACATATTCTCATCCAATTGTAAGGTTACTTCATTTTAAGATACATCAATGTAGATATTTGATCAAAGAGTATGGAAGAATGTGAAAGATTATTTATCTGCACCTTAGGTAACTGAAGCTGAACCGCCCAGAGTCCCCTATCTGGGGAGATAGGCGGGGATAAATTTAAATAATAAATAAATAAATAAAAACATTCCTTGCACTGCCAAGAATCCCACACAGCACCAGCTTCAGGTCTGCTTTCTAGCAACATTATCTCACGGAGCTTGAGGCTGCATATAAATGGTGCAATTATGTTGATGGGGTCAGTCTCCTAAATATTTCTAAGCAGTTGGTATTCTGTATCTCAGAAGAGAATGAACTATTTGACTCCAGGCTTGGCTGCCAGCTCGACCAGTCGAATTTCTCAGAGTGCTGGGAACTGGCTGAATTTTCCTTGCTTGCAGTGGATTGCAGAAGTTGTGGACCACTGAAGTTTTTTTCCCCTGAAGAAGGGGAGACCAGAAGATTACTCGGGGGGCCATTGGAATTGCCTACTCTTGTTTTTTCTCTGTAGTTTCCACCACGGAGAGAACAAGGTAAGTGCAAGGGAAATGGCCGAGAAGATATCTTGCTCTCGCAGGGAAAACAAGTCTCTTTGAAGAGACACAAGAGCGTACAGCCGCTTTTAGATCACTTTAGGAAATTATTTTTTTTAGATTAGAAAGTTTTTTGATATCTAAGATCTATTTTTTGGACTTTGTTTTAAAATGTTGGCTGGTTTTGTGCTTTCTTTGTTTTGACTGATTCTGGTGGAAGCTTGATGGACTCTATATTTGCAACATAATGAAACGTCTGCATTTTTTTTTACTTTTCTTTTGTATTAGAGGGATTTAAGAGACTCTGTTTGTAATTCTTCGCTTGATAAACTAAATGACTATTCATTTTTTGAGAAACTCTTTGTTTGGATTAAGCAGCTTGCAGCTTGAAGAACGAAAGCTCGCAGTTTGAAGAATAAAAACACAGGGTAACATGTTTTTTTCTTTTCTTCTTTTTCTACATTCTCCCTGGTTGGATTCTGTTTCACTTGGAATATATTTTTTATTTCTCCTTCTATAAACTGTTTAAAATATTATTCTCTCCTGTATTTTGGATTATTGGAACTCTCTTTTTTCTTTTAACTTTAAAAAAAAAGAAAAACAACGTTTTGCTTAATAGATCCTGCTGGTAGTATTCCATGGATAGATTACATGACTATTGTTTTGACTAGAAGGGTTGTTATTTTAATTTGAAGGACACAGGAAAAATGGCCTTCCAATTAGTACCTCAGGAGTTCAGAAGAGAGATTACTGAGGCTCTTTCAAATATTCAAAGATCGTTGGAATTGCTGTTCGTAACTCTGCAAAACAGAGAGAAAGAGCAGAGAACGGAAACGGAAACACAAAAGAAAAATGCTTTTGAAGTGCAGGAGAAACAGAAGGAGGGAATTTTGAGTATATTAGTTCAGAAGAACATTCTGAAGGCTATACACTATAATCTTGGTATAGATATGTTGTGGCAGTGGAGACAGAGTGAAAATATGGGTGTACAGTTGGATGGATGTTGTGAAATACGTGGAAAGGGAGAGAAGGTTGCTCTGATATTCTATATGAGATATAGAAAAGAGCAGGCTGTATATTGCGAATTTGCCATAGTGTATTGTGATTTTGGTATAACCTAAACAGAAGATATGAGAAACTGGATATAAAGGCTAATGAAAATATGGACTTGAATTCTTATGAGAAATTGTATGGATATATAAAAAGTGATATTCTAAATGTAAGACGCTAAATACAAATATAAGTTGATATTATAGAATATTGTTTTCCTTAGAGATATATTTATGAGAAGATAACGATATGATGAGATGAGATGGAATTAGAATGATGGTTACTAGGTAAAGGTAAAGGTTCCCCCCGCACAGTTGTGCAGTCGTGTCCGACTCTAGGGGCCAGTGCTCATCTCCGTTTGTTAGCCGAAGAGCCAGCGTTGTCCAAAGACTCTTCCACGGTCATGTGGCCGGCATGACGTGCGCGGAACGCTGTTACCTACCCACCGAAGTGGTACCTATTCATCTACTTGCATTTGCATGCTTTCGAATTGCTAGGTTGGCAAGAGCTGGGGCTAGTGCAGGAGCTCACTCCGCACGCAGGGCTAGGGATTCGAACCTCCGAACTTGCGATCTTCCGATCGACAAGCCTGGCGTCTTACCCGCTGAGCCACCACGTCCCCTAATGGTTACTACAGGATGATATATATCAATATGTATTGTATGAATATTATAAGAATTGATATATTAGGTATTAGGTTAAGTGATATGATAGATTATGCATTTAGTTTAAATGGACACTACTACAAGGAATGGAAATTATAGATGGATAATTGAGATATAAGAATTCCTTTTTTATGGAGATATATATATATATATATTAGAATTAAATTATAGAAACATATATGTATGAACATTATAAGAATTGCTAAATTATGTATTAAGTTACATAATATGTTAGGTTATGAGTCATAATATGAATAGAATATATTGTAGTTTATTAGAAGTAAATAAGGCTTTTATTTGTTATACTAATTGGACTTTATTGAAGATATAAATATGTAGTAATGAACATTCAACATTTAACTACTACTTCAAGGAGTGGAAGCCAAAGATGGATTATTGGGAGACAGTAAGAAAGGTGAAACCTATATGAAGATTAGAAGATTGGATTAAAGAAATCAAAAGACATATGACAAAGAAAAATTCCTGTATACTGTATGAAGGACTAACATTTAAAATCAATTATTGTACTTTAAGTTCAAAGATAGATTGGAGGACATCTATTTTCTATATTTTCTTTGCTTATTATTTCTTGACTTCACTTTTTCTTTATCTTTTTCTTATTTTGTATTTCTGCTTCTATTTCTTTTTTCTATTCTAACCTTTATTATGTATTGTAAAACTTAATAAAATTCAATTAAAAAAAAAGAAAAGAAGAGAATGAACTATTTGGAAAGGCACACAAGATTGATATGGAGTCACCAATCCCAGCTCTGGGTAATGCTGTGCCTTATTACTGTAGGTGCAGATGATCATAAATGAACTTCATAAAATGATTCACCGTAAATCTTTTCCATCAAAATTAAAACCTAGACTAGAATGAAGTATTTTCTCCTGCATAGCTCCCAAGCCACTCTCCTGCAGAAACTCGTTGAACTATTTAATGTGAACTTTAGTAACTCCGGAAGGTGAAGTTTCCCACACTTAATATTCCTTTTTAAAATCTACACTTGAACAAAACAAAGGGAAAGGAAAGGAAAGGAAAAACAAAATGCTTTGAAGCTTGCACTCCCTCTAATGGAAGAGAGTTTCTTTTGCTGAATACTACTGTTGTGAAATCTCCATAAGACAGAGCTTATTCTGAAAATTCAATTTCAAACTATTTTATTTTATTTTATTTTATATTTTATTTTATTTTATATTATATTTTGGAGTTGCATTCCACAGTAAGGAAAATAACAAAGAGTTCAGAGGCTCCTTAAAATGTTTGTGTGTGTGTGTGTGTGTGTGTGTGTGTGTGTGTGTGTGTGTCTTCCTTCAACTTAATGCCTCCAAGCTGAGATAGGCCTACTTTTAAATTTGCTTTTAGATGTCTATGGCTGAAGCATACTTATGCATGAGCTTTTTACTTTCCTACGCTTGAACTTTTTAATTTCTTATTTCTTGCTTGGCCAGGTACTGGCGTATGACACTGATTGATAGGGATTATTGAACTGTCAATAGAACTGAACATGCCTACACTTTCAGGAGTTTCTAGATATTTGATACTGTTATATTAGAAAATAATCTGCTACATCAAATGTAAATGTTAATTTTGATTGCATGAAATATCTGCTTTATTGGAGAGAAGACGAAGTGTGTTAAAAGTTGCTGCCCGTTTGTTTGCATTCTCTTGGTCTTCCTGCACTGCCTCTAAGATAAAGATGATGGAAGCTGCATCATGTGGGAAACAGGAAGAGATAAGAGTTGGAGGTTGGAAAGTGCCAACAAAATGCTAACGGACAGTGATTCAGTACTGAGAGGGCCCCACACATCACAAACCTTTGCTTTTAAAGTATTTGAAGATGCTCTGCCAATCCTGATGACCAAAGTAGGAAGGCTGTCCTAAAAGATCTAGTCCCAAGTGCCTGGGCTAAGAGAACCAATCTGAAGTACCAAAAAAGCCAAAATAAGAGAGGGTCTGGGGCCAATAAAAGCCAGAGAGCTGAAAAACTTTGAAACTGCCAAGACTTTGAGGAATTCAAAATATTTATGTGTTCTCTGCTAGGCAGAGAGATGTTATTGTTTCTTTTCTGCCCTTTCCCTGGAATTTATTTATTTATTTGTCGATGAAGGTTCTCAGTCATCCAGGTGGAATTGTCTGTAGCTTGAATCATGTCAACTGGATTTCTATTTTCTCAGTGGAAACGTTTTGCTCCTTATCCAAGAAGCTTCTTCAGTCTGAGCTAATTTATTTATTTATCACATTTGTATCCCGCCCATCTATCCCACAAGGAGGGACCCTGGGCAGTTCATAGCAAAAATTTAAAATTGATAAAAACTATAAATACCAATAAAAACAATATATATATTATACAGTTCTATCCAGGAATGGTAGATCTCATCCCATTGGTCGATAAGGCTGGATAGGGCAGATCTAAGGGGCCAGCCAACCCCAAGTCTGGCTATTCCCCTCCCTTCCCCAAGCATGGTGACATAATCAGGTCTTTAGGTTTTTTCTAAAGTCCAGGAGAGAGGGAGCCGATCTTATTTCCCAGGGAAGAATATTCCAAAGGGCGGGGGCTACTGCAGAGAAGGCACACCTCCTAGACCCCTTCAGATGGAACTCTCTTACAGATGGGGTTCGTAGCGTGCCTTCTCTACAGGACCGGGTGGGACGGCTTTATTGAATGGGGATGAGACGGTCCTTTAGGTAACCTGGCCCCATGCCATGTAGGGCTTTAAAGGTGATAACCAACACCTTGAATTGAATCCGGAAGAACACTGGGACCCAATGCAGCTCATGGAGCAAAGGTGTTATATGTGCCGATCTTGAGGCACCTAAAATCGCCCACGCGGCTGCATTCTGAACCAGCTGAAGCTTCCGGACGCTCTTCAAGGGTATCCCCATTACAATAGTCTATCTGGGAGTTGACCAGGGCATGAGTGAGTGTTCGAAGGAAAGGGCATAACTGGCGCACAACATGAAGTTGTGCAAAGGCCCTTCTGGCCACGACTGCCACCTGCTCTTCGAGCAGGAGTCGTGAGTCCAAGAGGACCCCCAAGTTACACACCAGGTCTGTCTGGGGTAGTGCAACCCCATCCAGAACTAAAGATGATAGATTTCTAGACACTGAGGGACCATTAATCCACAGCCACTCCATCTTACCAGGGTTCAGCTGAAGCCTGTTCTTCCCCATTCAGATCCCCACAGCCCCCAGGCACTTGGACAGGGGTAGTCACAGCATCACTTACTTCCACCAGGATGGAGATATATAACTGTGTATCATCAGCATATTGATGATACCTCATCCCGTGGAAACGGATGATCTTGCCCAGTGGTTTCATGTAGATGTTAAATAGGAGAGGAGAGAGCACTGAGCCCTGCGGCACCCCACAAAGGAGGGGCCGTGGACTCGATCTCTCCTCCCCTATCAACACCGATTGGGACCGGTCCTGGAGGAAGGACGTGAAACCACGCTGCCCACCCCCAACTCTCTGAGTCGTCCCAAAAGGATACCATGCTCGATGGTATCGAAAGCCGCTGAGAGGTCAAGGAGAGCCAGGATGGATGCACTGCCTCCATCCCGCTCCCGCCAGAGATCATCCATAAGTGCGACCAATGCTGTTTCCATTCCATATCCCGGCCTGAAACCTGACTGAAAGGGGTCTAGATAATCCGTTTCATCAAGAATCCTCTGGAGCTGTAACGCCACCACTTTCCCAACCACCTTCCCCATAAAGGGAAGGTGGGAGACTGGATGAAAGTTGACCAGTACAACAGGGTCCAGCGATGGTTTCCTGAAGAGGGGGTGCACTAACGCCTCCTTAAAGGCCGCCGGAAACACCCCCTCCTGCAAGGATGCATTTACCATCAACTGGACCCAGCCACACGTCACCTCCCAAGCTGATTGAACCAGCCAGGAGGGAGATGGATCTAATTTGCACATGGTGGCATTTACAGTCCGGAGGATCCTATCCACTTCCTCGGGTCCAACAGGATCAAACTGTTCCCAGATAACAGGGTAAGTACGCTCCTCAGACATCTCCCCAGACCATGTTTCACGCTTAGAGTCTAACTTAGAGCGAATCCGAGCGATTTTATCCTGCAGATGCCTGCATTTAGAATTTAGCTCTTCTCTACTCTTTCCAGCTATCACCAAACCCTTGTCTGCATTTTCCAGCTAATTCATGGGGTGGAGAGTGGACTGATTATTAAGCGTGCTCTGCATCTTAAGCATCTTTTATTTATTTATTTACAAGGTCACTCCAATCCTGAAGGACCTTGGATGGCATGGAACTGCAAAGTGAAGTATGAAAAACTCGTAAGTATGCAATCAAAGATAGATGTCCTTGCTCAAATCAGGTAGGAGCCTAAGGTTTTGCAACAGTACATACAGTATTTACCTTGCTTATGGAATATTAACTAGATAAGGTCCATACATACCTCTTGAGGGGAGTGAGTTCCACAAAGTGGGGCCAGTTATGGAAAAAATCTATTGTTTTACCCACACCACATTAACTTTGGAAGGAGTGAGGACTCTGTAGTTAGGCGGCAGATCTAGTTCTGCACAGATTCCATTCTGGGAAGCGATTGCCCGAAATATCCTGGTCCTATGCCATGTAGGGATTTAAAGGGAATGACCATCACTTTGAACTAGGTCCAGAAATCTACTGATATACTGTACGCTGTTATTTCTGTTTCTCATGCGTGAATGAAAATTTTGGGGAGGGTAAGTCCAAGTCCTTAGAGGGCCTTATGAACCAGAGATAACTGATGAGCTCCAGGCTGTAGGAATCAAAAGGAGATAACGGAAGATAATAAGGACCTTGGACTAACTTCTTGATTTGCTCTGCTTCCATAGATTTACTTCAGTTCTGCTCCAGTATCAAGTGGTGACTTGATCAATTGTGCCTCAACAGTGTAATAATTCTAACTGTTCTTCAAATATAAGCACTGTTGACAGCAGTGAAATAATTGGTGGACGTTGTCAATAACAGCCTCCCATTCACACTGGGCTGTAAGCAGGGAATCTCTCAGACCTAACATGAGCATTCTGGGAACTGAAGTCCTATACCTATGAAAAATGTACGTCCAGCTATGTGTTTCTGTAGTGGAATAGTTTTCCACTGGAAATCTGGATGGCCCCATCATTCCTGATCTTTTTTTATCTGTTCAGTCGTGGCTGATCCTTGGAAACTGCCTGGACAAGTCCTTGCAGTTTTCTTGGCAAGGTTTTTTCAGAAGTGGTTTGTCATTGCCTCCTTCCTAGGGCTGAGAGAGAGTGACTGGCCCAAGGTTCCCCAGCTGGCTTTGTGCCTAAGGCGGGACTAGAACTCTGTCTCCTGGTTTGTTATTGGCTCCTTCCTAGGGCTGAGAGAGAGTGACTGGCCCAAGGTCAACCAGCTGGCTTTCATGCCTAAGGCGGGACTAGAACTCACAGTCTCCCAGTTTCTAGCCTGGTGCCTTAAGCACTACACCACACGGGCCCTTTAGGAAAGTCATTAAGATAACTGTGTAGAAGAAACTTCAGTTAAGATTGGGTAATGGGGATGCCTCATATTTTAATACAATGAAAGAAATTATTGTGTTATACTGATGTGATGGTCTGATCAAATTTCTTCAGCTTTGTACTTGTTTTGATATTACATTGCATCATTAGTGCAATGTAATAGTAATAGATTAGTCTTTTTTATTGTCCCCTGCCATGAGTCCTTGGGGAGGAGAAACATGGCAGATAAATAAATAACTTGCTTTATTAGAGATGGCACTTAGAATCATGATAAAAAATTGGGGCTATGAAAGAGGAGGTCTCTGGTTTTTATCTTTCCTAGGATATACTCTTACTTGGAGTTGAAGTTAGTTATGGATCCATTCAGCAGAATGGATTGTCCCTTTCTCATTAGAGATATCATAACCTCCAAAATCTCTTCTGGAAGCTCGGGAGATGCTCTGGAACACATTGCGAGGAGTGAGACCTGCAGAGAATAGCACACACAGAAACACAAAATAAGAAGCCCAAGAGCATATAACTTCTGCTGGCTTAATTTTGTTTTTGTTTTTATTTTTTTCTTTTGCTTGTTTGTTAAAAAAAATAACCCTCCTCAAAAAGTAATTAAAAGGTGCAAAATGGTGGTCTGCATTCCAGCCCAAAGTATCAAAGCATCACTTCTGTGCCGTTGCAGGTCTGAAAGGCTAATAGTATTAAAAGGTATTATGTCCACAACTCTGTTTTATAAACTTAATCTGGGCTGCAAATATCTGCCCAACCATTAGAGGTCAGAAAAGAGATGCAGAAATATTAGTCTTTCAATTGAAGAGATTATCTGTAGCTCAGGGTTGAACTGTGGAGTCCTTGGTGCTTTCTGAGCTTGGTTGTTTTCTTCCAGACGTTTTATTGCCCGACTAGGTAATATCATCAGTGCAAGTGAGTGTGTGGTTTGCTCTCTGTTTAAATACAGTAGTTTGCCCTGACAGTGTTGGTGGGCATGTTGTTCTCTTCTTGGTAGTTCCTTGATTAGGGTATTGTATACTGCTTGATTGTTCGTTTGGTGTTAATCCTGATGTTAATCTTTGCTTATCTGGGTGTTGATTGCTGGCAAAGAGGTGTTCTGAACTTTTTGTTTCCTTTTTAGCTTTTTAATTGTCTCTTTTGAATGGTATGTAAATGTTGCTTACCTCTATGTGCCCGTTGATGGCTGACTTGACTGAGTGCCAAGCTTCCAGGAATTCCCTAGCATTTTTGGATTTGGCTTGGTCTAGGATGCACACAGTTTCCCAGTTGAAAGTATGGTTGAGTCTGTCCATGTGTTGTCTGATAAAGGAGTTTTCATTGTGTCTTCTGACTGCTAGTTCGTGTTCATGGATGCGCTCTGTTAGTCTTCTGCCTATCTGTCCTACATAGTGGCTGTTACTATCCTTACACTGTATGTTGTAGATGACTCCTGTTTTTAGTTCCTGGGCTACTGGGTCTTTTGATTTACTTAAGATGTTTTGGAGGGCTTTGGTTGGCTTGTGTGCTACAGTGATGCTGTGTGGTTGTAATAGTCTGTTGGTAGTTTCTGAGATGTTCTGGGTTGACATCCTCATCAGTAGATAAAATGACAGCAAATTAGAAATACAAGTCTACCAGAAAACAACCCACACTAACCAAGTGCTCCATTACCAAAGTAACAACTCAACCTCCCACAAGAGGAGCTGTGTAAGAACATTATTCAGATGAGCAACCCAGAACACCAGAAAAAGTAAACAGACTGCCTATACAGCATCTTCCAACAAAATGGCTACCCACACAACTTCATCAAAAAGTGCCTGACCACTCAACCCACTACAGCACAACCAACACAAGCTAAGAAAAGGATAACACTGCCATACATCAGAAACAGCCCAAGGACTCCACAATATTACTCTTTGCTACCATCTGCTGATTGTACATATTTATGTAGTCAAGACATGATATTCCTATTTTAGGTAATCCCAGTGTTTCAGTGTTACATATTGCTATGTTGTAATAGCAAAATTAACATCTCTTATATGTTTGTATGTTTTTCTAACATGATATACATAATTCTTCTCCAAGAAAGTGTTCATTGCATTGATGGCCAAAGTCCCATTAAAGACAAATGGGCTTGCAACCCAGTTTTCTGTTTAGTGAGAAATAAATTCCATTTATTTTGACAGCCTTTGCTTCCAAGGAACGATGCATAGTATTATCAGCCTAAAGTTCTGTTCACTTTTACACAGACATTCCTTGAATTGAACAACTTGGGAATGAGTTTTTGGTCAATGTACAGAGATTATGGATGCATATTTCTGAACTCTGCAGAAACTGTATAGACCTGTTTTTAATAGTAATCATAAGTTATACAGCATATCATGTAAATGTCAAAAGCTGATGAATTCTTTCCCCCATTTTCAGTAGGAAAACCATTTCAATTTCTAGTTCTGTAATAGCAGTTTTGCACTTGGATTTCTCCACATTTTTTAAAAAAATATCTGTATTATTATATGCAATTTCTTCTCAAAATGAAATGGTGCCTTGACATTCTAATGATCTCTTCTCTATCCCCACAAATATAAAGACACTATTTGTAAGGAATATAAGTTTTTCCCCCACCCCATATTATTTTCCAGTAAGGAAAAATGTTAGCAGCATTTAAGTTAAAAAGACTATAAAATAAGTTAAAGAACTTGGTAATGTTGTCTTGATAACCTGTTTTTCAACAGACTGTAAAAAAGACCGGCATTTAGCAATGGTCTCTTAATATGGTATTCCTGTGCATTCTTGATGAGCCAACTGACCATATCAGCCTGAAAAAAAATATTAAGAACTTTATCATGTTTTTATAACAAACCAACCAAAAAAATGACTATATTGCTCCCTGCCTGTTCCAGCACTGCAGCCTAGATAATAGAAATAAGATACAAAATTGGGGAAGGAGTATTTCATAAGCAAAAGAGACTCTAGAATTTTTTAGAAGAACTTCTAAAGATTTCTCTCCCCTGCCCCACAAAGTGATACAATAAGCTACACAATGAGAAGGATAGACATGAATTCTGGGATAAAAGGAAAGTGGACAGTTCTCACCACGGTTTTCATCCTCTCCTAAATCTATTCTGATCTCTCTAATTCCCTGTTGCCATACCTTCTTTAAAAATCTTTTCTTGACTGAGAAAAATACAGTTAATAGCCAATACGATTAAATGTCAGGGGATGAAAAATGAGACTCAAGATTGTGAAGACAAATGAAACAGCAGAAAACGGTACAGACAAGAAAAGCATCAAAATTATGTAAATGTATTCACACACATAATGCACAAAGTCCAAAACAGGAGACTATTTTCATTCAAGAAAGCAAAGAGAAAATGGATATGGATTAGCTCAGTTTAAGGTTTAAAGGTAAAGGTTCCCCCCACACATTTGTGCAGTCGTGTCCGACTCTAGGGGCCGGTGCTCATCTCCGTTTGTTAGCTGAAGAGCCAGCGTTGTCCGAAGACGCTTCCGTGGTCATGTGGCCGCATGACGCACGTGGAACACTGTTACCTACCCACCGAAGTGGTACCTATTCATCTACCTGCATTTGCATGCTTTTGAATTGCTAGGTTGGCAAGAGCTGGGGCGAGTGCGGGAGCTCACTCCATCATGCGGGGCTAGGGATTCGAACCTCCGAACTTGAAATCTTCCGATTGACAAGCCTGGCGTTTTACCCGCTGAGCCACCACGCCCCTCAGTTTAAGGTTTACACAATAGATACTTAATAGTTAAACTGATTTTAGAGATGCTGTGGGAAAGCAGGTGATGGCCCTCATGAACAGCTCAGGAAGATGTAAAGTATGCCCTAAAATTTCCAAGCTCAGGAAGAAAATGCTGTTTTCTTCCTTTGGTAAACGCCCTTAGGCACATCCTCCTAAAATCTGATTAATTACAGTAATTCTGCATTTGTTACAGCCACTATGGAACATGAACAAGGCAAGCTACTTTATGTTGAATTGTTTTACATGAGAGAGAGAGGGAGAGGGAGAGGGAGAGGGAGAGGGAGAGGGAGAGGGAGAGGGAGAGGGAGAGGGAGAGGGAGAGGGAGAGGGAGAGGGAGAGGGAGAGGGAGAACAACTTTATGAACATCTACTTGGTTTTCAATTACACCATGAGGCATATTCCAGGAAATGAATGAGATAGATAGATCAATTGATGGACAGATAGACAGACAATAGATGAGAGAGGATAGATGATAGATAGATAGATGATAGATAGATAATAAATGATAGTTGATAGATAGTGTAGATAGACAGATACCAGATAGATAGATATGTACTGTAGATAGCAGATGAATGACAGAAAGATGGATGGATGGATGGATGGATGGATGGATGGATGGATGGATGGATAGATAGATATTCTTTATTATGGCTGAATAATTAGCCATTCAAAATGTTTAAAACTCTGAATAGGAATAAAATACAACAAATTAAACAGTAACTAAAGATAACAGAAGATTACTCAGAGCAGCCAACAAGGGGAGACTCCTATTGGTGCCTGTGATCCGTTGTTTCCTTACATATCCGCGTACAAGTCTTCTTGAATGTTTTCAGACCATTTTCAATTTGCCCTTTAGTAGCACAGGAAATGAAAGAATGGACAAACTATTGTTGGACACTGGGATTGGATTAGGACTACAGTTACACGAATTCAAATCACTGCTTGGTCTACGGGAGCTTAAATACATCATCAACCTAACATACCTTAGAGAGATACTAGGACTGTACAGAAAGATAAAATCAGGCTCCTCAACTCAAACTCAAATCCTGGTGACTTCGTGGACATGTACAGGTAGGGACTTTGAGGAAGCACGAGTACAGGGTGAAAGGGAGAAACAAGCTAAGAGGAAGGCACGTCAAGCAAACCCTCATCGTGACCATCTTCCACCTGGAAACCTATGCCCTCATTGTGGGAGGTTGTGCAGATCAAGAATTGGCCTTTACAGCCACTTACAGATCCACTGTTAAGATTTTACCCCTGGAAGACAATCTTACTCGGATACGAGTGATCGCCAAGAAGAAAGACAGGTAGGGGTGATTTTTGGCAATGGTATGAAAGTGGTTTGCCATTTTTTTCTACTTAAACCCAAGAATTTACTGTACTTGTGGATTCCCACTGAGAGCCAGCCAGGTCTTCCCCTGCTTAGCTTCTTGAAACCTTCCAAGATAGGCTTGATGCTGCTACCCAGATGGGCATGAGGGGAGAGTGGAAGGTGGTGGCGTTGATGAGAATTGATCTATCCAGGTTTGCCTTCAAATTTTTCTCATTTTTCTGCCAAGCTTTCTCCAAAAGAACTTACAACATTCCAATCTCCATTGCCAGGTTCTGTAGGAAGTTATTTATGATCTCTAATGAAAAACATCGAGTTTCCATTTGGGAGGGGAAACAGAGAAATGAACATGTCTCCCTTTTTCTGAATGTACTTTCTGTTCCAAATATGACAACATTTCTTCCTCTTCATCCCATTGGTCCGAAGCAAGATTTCGAAAGGAGCACCCTATGCATTTTTCTCTCCCCTTCTCAGCTTTCCAATGTAAAAGTTTTAGACTATTGTTCTGACTTTTTGAGTACTTCAAATCTGATCTAACGCAACACTTGCTCCCAAGTAGAATTTTGCTCAGCACTTACCAAATGAATGAATCTGTTTCTCAATCCTGGCTGTAATTCTTCCTTACCATAATGGTATTTTCTCTAAAGATATGCAAATGGTGAGCTTTATCTTGTCTAAGTGAGGAGAAAGAAAAGACAGGATGGAAATGTTAATGCTCTTTATAAAAATTCATCACTCATGTAGGAAGCATATCAATCAGAATTTCTTGAGTCTGACAATCTTTTTTTAACTTTCCCCTCCAAACTCCAAATGATCTGGAGGAAGAATTTGCATGTTCTTGAGCTGATATTAAGTATTCAGTCAAACTTTAAGGAATATCAAAGTCTGTCACATGACAAAATATAAGATTTCATGGAACTGGAGGAGAGTTCAGGAGAGAAGCTATAAAATAGCCAGTTATACGTATACTGTAGATTATTTGTCATCTTGATCAAAGAAGCCACAAATAAATTATTTCACATAACTCCTGAATTATCATTCTTTTTTCCCTTCTCCCTTCCTTTTAATACTTATGCTCTTTTTTAAACAATTGTGCTCATCCTTTTTTGCCTATACTTTCAATCATCCCTGTTCATTGGCCATGTCCAGACTGATAGACAGTTGACATCCGGTAATATCTGGGTTACTGTTATAAGTCTGAACGAGCTCTTTCAACTGTTGTCCTGATTCAAATTTTGAGGAATTGTCAGCATTAGCAAAATTTTCAGAACTTGGCTACTGGAGTTTTGTTTCAAATGCTGGCATAGATATTTAAAACTGAACTTTTTAAAACACATTTAAAGAAATAGAGGTAATTCATGCAATTGGCTAATTCATGCATTTTAGTGCTAAGCAGATGGCACTAAGAAAATGTGGGATGGATAATTTGGTTTATCATACTGAAGATTGTGCCCCAAAAGGGGGTGTGACCAGGAAAAACATGGGGATCCTGAAAACAGGAAATGAGTGGAGTTCCTTCACTGAGGGATATAAAAAAATCTCTTAGTTACATTCAAGAACAAATAAATATTTTGCCTCGAGCTGTGGCCAGTCAGAAAGAAGGGCAGAGAAGCCTAAAAGACTTAGCAAAAAAAAAAAGGAAAGAAGAAACTAGGACATGGCCTATTCATTTCAGTTCCAGACTTCAATTAATTCTGAAATTAATTTAATGCTGCTAAGATATGTATGTGAAATGTCAGAACAATGAGCCAAAATTTAGTGTCATCAGAATAAAAAAGTCAAGATTTAATATTGACATTCTGGGAATTAGCAGGCTAAAATGGACTGGAGTGGGTCACTTCAGATCAGGAGCATCAGATTTTCTAACTTGGACAAGAAAATGAAAAAGAAATTGATTATTTGACATTATTAACACAAGTGTGTCAAAGCTGGATGCAACCCAAAACATGGTAGAATGATCTCAATACAAGTAAAGAGCAAGACAATCAATATTACAGTAATACAAGTCTATATTCCAATCATAGATGTTAAAGCTGAACAGTTTTATTGTTATTTGCAACACCTCATTGACACAACACCCCCCCCCCAAATCATATTAGCTATAGGAGATTGGAATGCTTACAGTTGGAAGCAAAAACTCATATGGAATAATGCAAAATTTGGCTTCAGCAGACCACTATCTAATGCAGTTATGCCAAGAAGATTCAATGTTTATAGCAAATAACTTCTTCCAGCAATATAAAAGATGACTCCTCACATGGACATCACTGGAACAAAACCACAAAATTAAATTGACTGTATACGCTTCAAGCAAAAACAGAGAAGCAGTATTAAGTCAGCAAAAGTAGGACCTTGTGCTAACTAGAGATCAGATCACAAACTGATTCTTGCCAAGTTGCTGCTTAAACTAAAGAAAACAAAATCATTAGACCAACAAGAGAGGACAGCAGCAACATCCCTTGTGATTATGCGGTGAAGGTAAAGAATGGATTTAATGGATTATATTTGATAGGTAGAGTGTCTGAATAAATCTGGACCGAAATGTGTGACAGAGCAAATAAAAATATCCCTAAATGCAAAAGAGAGAAGAAAGTTAAATGGCTGTCGGTTGATATATTGGAAATAGCTCAAGAAAGGCAGAGAGCAAAAGGCAACAAAAATAGGAAAAATTAGAAGAAGAAGAAGAAGAAGAAGAAGAAGAAGAAGAAGAAGAAGAAGAAGAAGAAGAAGAAGAAGAAGAAGAAGAAGAAGAAGAAGAAGAAGAGGAGGAGGAGGAGGAGGAGGAGGAGAGGAGAGGAGGAGGAGGAGGAGGAGGAGGAGGAGGAGGAGGAGGAGATGATAAGGTGTGCAAAGAAATTGAAGATAGCAATCAAATGGGAAGGAAAAAAGATGCATTTAAGAGAATATGGAAATGAAGGAACCTTTCCAAGCAGAATAAAAACCAAAAAGCCAAAAAATCTACTGAAGAAAGAAGAGATGCTGCAAGTAACAGAAGAACTGCACAAGAAAGACAACCCCCCCCCAATTCAATTATAGATATGATACTTTGATCACTGAAGTAGAGCCTGACATTCTGGAAAGTGAAGTTCAATGGGCCCTACAAAATACTGCTAACAACAAAGCTGCAGGGTTGATGAAATGCCTGTTGAAATGTTCAAAATCTTGCCAGGTGATACAGTTTCAATTTTACTTGAAATTAGTAAGCAGGCATTGGAAAACACAGGAGTGGCACTGAAATAGAAAAAGTTACATTTATATTTCCGTACTGAGAAAGGACAGTCCAAAGACTGCTCAAATCACCAAGCAATTGCATTAATCTCATATACTAGAAGAAAATACTCCAAATTTTGCAATCTAAACTTCAGGTGTACTGACAGATGTACAGTACAAGCTGGATTCAGAAGATACAGGGGCTCCCAAGATGACATTGCTAACATCTGATGGATAATGAAAATACAAGTTTTGTTTTATTGATTACACAAAAGCTCTTGTTTGTGTAGAACACAGCAAACTCTGGATAACACTGAGATTGGTGTGCTGGGCTGCTTTATCTCTCCAACGAAGAATTGGTATGCCGACCAGGAAGCAACACTTAAAATGGAATATGGGTCAATGAATAGTTCAAAATTAGAAAAGACTGTGCCAAGGTTGTATGCTGTAATATTATTTGTTTCGTTATCATATTTGCATCCCATCTTCTGCAAACGGTTGTTGTTGTTATCATAGCCTTGTAACCTTGGACTATGTCAGGGAGACACAAGAGAGTGGAGAAGAGGGCTGGGCCATGAGAGAGAAACGCGCACGCAGCTCGGAGAGCCTA